>VZTX01003157.1:816476-882587 GCA_013400915.1 Pardalotus punctatus
TGGACTCCATGGGCTGCAGGGGGACCACCTGCTCCCCCATGGTCTTCACCATGGCCAGCAGAGGGCTTTCAGCTCCAGCGCCTGGAGCACCTCCTCCCCCACCTTCTCCACTGACCTTGGTGTCTCCATGTTGTTTTCCCTCACATATTTTCACCTCCTCCTCCTCCTCTGGCTAAAAAGAAGTGTGTGCACCCATTGTTTTGATTTCTTCTTAAATATGTTTTCACAGAGGCGTAACTAACATTTCTACTTGGCCCAGGTTTGGCCAGCAGCATGTCCATCATCTTCAGAGCCATCAGAGAGTGGCTCTGCTGGACAGGGTGAAAAACGTCCAGAACCTTCGCACAGGACACACAGGAGCCATCTTTGTGCCCCTCCCTCCCCACTAGCAAAAACTGGGCCAAGTAAAACCACCACAGTGTCTCATGGGCCTCATTTTGTCCACACCATTCTGCCATATTATGTATGGCTCCAACACAAATTCCTGGGAAGTTTTCTAGTCCCCATGTAGCTCAGCATCAAGCCACAGCAGAAGGACGTGCAGGGGGGCACCACAGAAGCAGCCCATTTCTGTCCTCTGATTGTAAAGGTAAGCTAAAACAACAGGCAACTTTGACTTCAGACACTCAAAATTGGATTACATGCCTTGCAAACAGAAGACAGGAAACCAGAGGCCATATCCTGCTCTGTCACCAACCTGGGATGCTCAGAGAGAAAGGTTTTGGCCATTGTTTTGATGGAGGAAGAATCAAGACACTGGCTCAGCCTCCCATCATGAAGGCAGCCTGAGCTGAACATGCAGTAGAAAAGTCAAGTTAGAGTAATGACATTTAACTGACTCCAGAAGCCTGCCGGTTCCTTTTTGGGCATCTCTGTTCAGTATCACCTTGTTTCTTGCTCTGGAAATCAATATCCTCATAACACAGCTCCCTGTTTTTCAGCCATAAATTAGCTCACATTGCAATTTGTATTATGGCACTTAGAAAAAAAATACACATTCAGCTCCACTTTAACTGTTTTAACAGCACTCAGTAGGTCTCTCAGGAGTTCCCAGAAGCACTGTGTGTGCTGGCTGCTCTTCTAAGAAGCCCATCCATCTCTGTCCCTCTGCTCATTCTTTTACAGCTCTGCAAAGTTCTCATTTTTTCCTTTACTTTTAGGGCTATTTTGACAGGTTTCATAACCCTATTCCCCTTACTCAGAATAGCTTGCAAGTGCACTCTGATTCTTCCACAAATCTTCCTCGGGAGTTTGTATCTCCCTGAACCTCTGTAGTACCAATGTGTACACCAGCTGCAGGGTCTTGAACCCCTGGATCCTACTCACCAGATTTTGAGGTCCACATGCAGACATCTACCTTTGCTGATATCCTCCACCAGGCTTTCTCCATGGCTTTAGTCAGGGAGAAACTCTAACCCATGAGCTTCAAACAAATTGTTTGAAGTCTTGTGTATTGAACCAACAGGTTGCTTTTCCTTTTAATTATTGCAGGGATCCTACATCTGGCAAATATCAGACCAACACGACTGATGATGGATTTGTTGCTAGTTTTTCCACTGAAGCAATTAGTGTTAGGATAAGTAAGCCAAAGCTGAGAAATAGTCACTCTTGTGTCATGTACGTGTGGTCCATGGCTTCAAGAAGTCCTGATTAATTAGCACAAGTTTTTGTTTCATTGCAGTTTTCTGCACGTTTCACACATTTCAAGATCTTCTCTGTGTCCACTTAGCATTCTTTGCCCTGAATAGTTCTTTGTATACCCTTCTTCAGTTTCTTTGAGGCATATCCACTTATTCTCCCTGTGTTTCTCTGAAGCATTTCAAATAATACAGCGCCTCTGAAGCCAATGTGGTTGTCTTCAGCTAACTTGCCATGAATTGCCACAACTCTTCATTTGGAACTGGAAGTATTTGTTGCATGTGTGATTCCCTGGCCAGTGCCAAATCACAACCGTGGTGGCTTCTAGTGAGGTGTCAGACTCAGCTGCAGCTTCTGTAAGTTTATTCCATGTTGGTTTTGAAACTGGATAATCCTTTTTGGTCAAACATGCATGTATTATACTGCTCCCTGTATCACTTTCAAGTACAGCCTCATTATATACTCTCAGGAGTATATCTGCTATCAGTAGTGGTTTTCTTGGCTTATTCTCTACTTCAAATCCTACAAATGACACTGGAACTGCAACCTCTATTACAGGAGCAGTATCAGTCAGTGCCTTTAGAACCATGGATATACAGTAACCAGAATCAGGTTTTTGCCACAAGCTTTGAATCAATACATAAAATTTCTTATAAAAACCCCAGTACCAGACACTCTTGCACAGCTAAATTCAAATTCTGTAAGTCCAATATATAAGAATTTTTCACCAAATTCCAAGTTCACATAAGAAATGCCTTGTCAGGGCAGACCAAAGGTCTGGCTGGACCACACCCTTTTTAACTCCAAAATTTTTGCACCAGCAATATTCTGTGGCAAGCAGTTCAGGTCTTCACCTCCTTGCTGGGGAAGGAAATAAAGCCTTGTACATCTTGGGGACATGGCTCCTTTTAATTTCATTTTAAACAGTAAAATACTCCCATCATTCCAATGTAACAATTCTTGCATTGGAAACCGCAATTAGCTACTCCCTGTTTAGCTTCTCCTTGTCACTCATGATTTTATAGACTCCTGTCTCCTCAGTTGTTCATACAGAAACCATGCCATATCTGTCATTATCCTTGCTGTTCTCCTTTATGCCTTTTCCACTTCTAGTAAATCAGTTTTGAGACAAGGGAAGCAGAACTGCACAAGAACTTTGTGAGGGTTTTGTACAGCAGCACAATGGTATCTTCTGGTTTAATCTGTATTGTTTCTAACAGTTCCTAAGATGCAATTTGAGGGTTTTTGACAGCTCTTGTTCATTGAGGTGGTGCTTTCTCTAGAAATTTTTATTACCATCTCAGCCATGAGAGGTGACTGTCAGCTCAGGGCCTCTCTGTATGGGTACAATTAGAACTGGGGAGGCTTTTCCTGAGTGCATCACTTCACAATCCTGCACTTTTACAACACTTTTGTACCACACAAGCCAGAGAGACCTTCGAGACACAGATGAGACACAGTACAAGAGGAGCTGCAAAAACTTCTCTGCTCTCCAGTATGAGATATGCAATGGCAGACTGCAATATGAAAACCCTTTCCTGGTAACACTGGTGCTCAGGTGAATCTGCCACCACTGGAATTGGGAGGAAGAGGCTGGCATTCCACAGCAGTCCCATGTTTTTGTTTTGAGAAAACCTGTTGTGTGAGATTAGGCCCTGCAAGGTAAAGTCTTGGCAGCTGCAAAGAGAGATCTACCCATGGGCATCATCAAATGTCTCCTGTTTGTGTCTTCTGCACCTCCCACTAGCCTCTTTTGCAGCCCAGTGCAGTTTGTATTTTAGTCCTTTCTCTAATGCCCCTTTTTCTCTTAGCTATAACCTATACTTACTTCCTCATGCTTTCCGTAACCTTGTGGCAACTCACTGCTCAGTTTTTTTAGCCTTTGCAGCAGGAAATTTTTAAAAGATTTTAAATTCCAGATATCCATTAATTTATTTCTTAAGCATTACATTGAAATTTCACATAAATAGATCTGTAGTGTTACTTACCTTATTGAAATCAATCTTTTTTTAATATCTAATAAATAATACACTCTTTATCATTATATACTGCATAAAAATTTTGGCTATTAAATTCCTTACTTCCCAATAGTGACAAATATACTCCACACATACAATAGCGCTGCATGCTAAAGTGCCTGCATATGTTTTATCTTTATAAATACTGATAAAATAGGTAGGGAAATTACAGACTTGAAAATAAAAAGCACCAATATTGATGACTTGCAAAAAAAAGGAAAGGTTACATCCTCTCATATTGTCTTGTAGACGCAGAAGAAAATCTTCATCATTCAGGAGGATAGGTTGGGGGAAAAGGCATTGTTATATATATTCATTATAATTCAGTGTAACAAAGACCTGTGAAGTACCAGTAGTAAAGTCTAAAAACTGTGGAAATCATTGCTATTAATATTATATAATTTTATATATATTGATATCATTGGGAATATTTATTAATAAAAGGTAGAAGTGCAGTAGCAATAATATAATACTTACTCTAAAAAGGTCCAGGTTTTATTCTGATAGCTATATTTCACATAAAGTGCATCTTCTTCATTTCTCCACATTTTTAAGTTTTCTACATGAGACCCCAGAAGAAAAAAGAAAAAGGCAGGCAGAGGAGAAACTCCAAAAGTCAGGGGTGTTTTTACAGGTTTTCCCACCTCTACTGGCAACACAGAGCAGAGCTGGGACATCAAGCTGGGCTACTGGGCTTGCTGAGTCCTGGCTTTCCAGGGACAAATGGACTCATGAAAGTTTTGCTGGTTTTATGTGTAGGATGCCAGTTTGGCTTTGCCCAGCTTGAGTTTGCCTTCGGTCAAGCTCGATTACGAGAATCCTGATGAGGGCATCCCATGCAACTTCCAGCAGCACAGCAGAGACATCTCCTTTGAACGCAGAAGCAAATCCAGGAGAGCCAAGGTGTGCAGCATTCCAAGATGGGCAGGCAGTGCTTTGTAGTAACACCACCTGCACTTTGGCACTGGTTTCACAGAGCCCAGCAGTGGTTTGCAGAGGGCTGAAGCATGAACTGTGCCTTCACACAGACAAAAAAGACTTGCTGACCCAAAATGCTGACCAGCAGATGAGGCTGTCCCTAATGCTGTACAAAAAACCCCGCTCGTCTACATGCAATAAAAAGATATTTAAAGCAGTTTTACTTTTACAGCGCAGTTAATTTATCATCTTGAGCCAACTGTGCAAAGTTTCATAGCAAGTCAGCAAATTTAACCTCATTTGAGGCAATTTCTCAGAATAATTTACCAAGTTGACTGATTTTTGATTGCGTATCCTTTAGGCTTCCATTTTTTTTTTATTAACACAAGTTAAATATATAATTAATTACAGCTAAAACTATGGCTCTTTGTAATTGGTTCATTGTAAATCAAATTTAAATGTCATACATCCTTAGATTGTTTTTTAAAAGGACTTGAAAAGCTTTTAATTATATTTATGCTTTCTTAGTACTCATTTAATGAGTATTCCCTCCACTCTCCAAGGTGTAGCATCATTTCTTGATGTTCTTCTAGCAAGATTAACTGTCTTTCAGGAAAATAGGCTATGGTTCACTCAAGGGTTTGGGCTCAAAAGAGGAGCAGTGGGGTGGAATTCCCCAGTCAGTTATACAGCTGCTCACATCTAATACAGCTGGTCCTTTTGGCCTTCAAATCTACAAAGGTAAAATTACCCCTTCTCTTTCCCCTTTCTCCAAACCAGTAGTTAAAAGATGGCAATCCACATGAGTTAAGTCTTGTACTTTAATTACTAGTCTTGTGTTTACATAGGAACCAAGTAGTTCAAAGTTGAATGTGCAGTAATTAAAGTATTTCCAGATGTGTTCAGTGATCCTACCCTGTTTTTACAGCCTCCAGCTGTCATATATTTTCCTTCAGTGGCCATATTAGACACGAAAGTGAACAATTTTATTTTAAACTGTGTTTTTGAACAAGAAGTGTTCCCGGATGTCGGAGATGGTGTGACCAGTATCTTGATAATGAAATCTCTGATCCAGCAAAACACTTCAAGATGATCCTAACTTTCAATATTTGACTTACTTCCTATTGACTGTAATCTCTGAAAACACAACAAACAGAGCAAAGAATTCCAGAGATAATGTGAACCACATTGTGGAATTATAAATGGGTGGAAAAAACCTTTTCCACTAAAATATGCTAAAGAAAATGTTCTAACTTTCCTTTTAAGATTGTGCTGGTTTCCCCTTTTTTCCCTAGCAGGCTATATAATATGATTATTCATCATGCTTATGTTTTACATCACTGAGTGAATACTGAGGATCCTTGAGTTCCAAACTTACTTTGCAGATGAAACAGAAATAATGGCATTATCAACACACACAGAAAATGTTTTTAGCACCAGGAAAAAAAATCCCAAAGTGCAAAGTGAAAATCTAATCTCTACCTTGGCAATGCCTGAGTGCTTCTGCCCATCCCAGCAGGAAAATTACCAATGGAGCTAGCGGCAAAGATGATAGAAGAGGTTTCTCATGCAGAGAGATGTGCTGTAAGCAAGGGAGCACAGCTGTAAAATTGTTAGGATGAATAAATTCGTGCAGAAGGCCAAAAAACCCATCCTACAAACTGTAAAAAGCTTAGCGGTTGCTAACAACTTGACAAACCTTCTTCTTTTCCTGATTGGTTTTGATAGGTCCTAATTAAAATGCTATCTGGCAACTTTCCGTGAAATCAGAAAAGCTTAAAAGAGTCATCTCTCATATTTTCAGGCTCTGAGCTGTTCCCCTCCACACAAACCAACCCCACCCACTCAAGAGATTAAATATAACAGTTCAGACAAGATGAAATGCAGTGCTCCTACAGTTTTATTTGATTTATTAAAAGGAGAGAAGTAACCAAGTGGGAGGATATGCTGGTTTTGGCTGGGGTAGAGTTAATTTTCTTCATAGTAGCTGGTACAAGGCTGTGTTTTGGATTTGTGCTGGAAATAGTGTTGGTAACACAGGGATGGTTTCACTATTGCTGAGCAGTGCTCACACAGAGCCAAGGCCTTTTCTGCTCCTCACCAACCCCACCAGTGAGGGGGCTGGGGGTGCACAAGGGTTTGGGAGGTGAAACAGCCAGGACAGCTGACCCCAAATGACTGAAGGGATATCCCAGACCATAGGATGCTGGGGAAAGAAGGAGGAAGTGGGTGACATTCATAATGATGGCATTTGTCTTCCCAGGTCACCATAACACAGGATGTAGCCCTGCTTTCCTGGGGATGGCTGAAGACTTGCCTGCCCATGGGGTGTGGTGAATGATTCCTTGTTTTGCTCTGTTTGCATGCACAGATTTTGCTTTTCCTCAGAGAAACCATTTTCCTATCTCAACCCATGAGTTTTCCTACTTTTACCCTTCCAATTCTCTCCCCCATCCCACCTCGGGGGAGTGAACAAGCAGCTGAGTGGTTTCAAAAACACATTAAGGTACAGGAGGGGGCTGGAGTGAGGAAGGAAGCCCGGGTCACCTAAGGATGCTGATGAGTGGAGGAAAAAAGCAAAAAGATGACTTTTCAATTGCCAAGTCAGCATGCCACAGCCCAAAGGCACAGCAATGGAGCCACACTCTTGGACAAGGGATGGGACGACACTAAGGCATTTCTAGCATCAGCCATGCCCACACCTATGAGCCAAAGCTCTGGCCATCTCAGGCTCCTCCATGAAGTTGTGTAAAATATCTTTCCATGAGGAACATTTTCTCTCAGGTGCTAAAAGGGGAAGTAGGGAACTACTGAACAAGAAAGTTATGTCACCTGTCATCTGCCTCTCTGGTTTCTGTGAGCCTCAGCCCCACCTATCTGATGAATCACCATATCCTTTAATTCTACTTTTCACCATAAAAAGTCCAGTTGTCTCAAAACCTTCTCTTTGGTCTTTGCTTCAGTGCCATTACTGGTTTTATTGCTCCACTTCTTATGGCATGCAGGTCCTCAAAGGAGTACATCCTTTCTATTACAAATAAAATTGGAATTTTATTGCAGTTATCAGTGCTGGGATGTCCTGCAGGCAATACTGTCCTCCAGCTGACTACTGGTGGAAAATAGGTGGGGTTGACGAACACAGTATCTGTGTAAGCAGATACTCTGTGTCATCTGCGTAAGCAGATTGTCTCTGTTGGACCACGTCCACGCCTTGGAAAAGGAGCAATAACATATGGTGGTGAGACACTGCAAAAGCCAGGTGTTCATTCATACCAAATCAGCTAATTAGTCACCAGTGACATCACAAGCAGCTGTGCAAGACAGTGGTGGTTCAGCCCTGTCCCCTAATCAGTCACCTGTGACTCAGCCATCCACCTGGTTTTCCACCCAGAGAAGAATACATCCCTCCAGGCTCTGCACTGGCTCCATCACTGGCCACTTCCTGCTCCAAATAAAGACTTGTGAAGCCTTTTCCCCAGTGCTGCTGTGTGCCAGGGCCAATTATGCAGGAAGCATCCTTGTCTCTCTCCTCAGTCAGCAAAGGACACAATTGAATACACTCTGGATGGCCTGTGCTGTCCCAAGCCCGCATGCTTTCATGCCTACAAAGGCCAGGGTCACCACATCCTGGCAGGTGAATTCATTCATGGTCATCTGGTCGTGAGTACAAAACACATACGGACTGGTTCTGACAAATGACTGCATTGTCTCTCATGTGTTATTGCAGTAACTCCCAGAATAAACTTCTCCATGATTTTACCAGGCACGGAAGAGAGACTGATATCACCAGGCTCTTCCTTCTTGAAAACAGGTCACCTTCCAGCGGCCTGGGACCTCCCCAGCCTCCCCCACAACAGTTCAGGCAGGCACTGTTCATGTTAACGGTCATGTTAATCGAGTAGGTGAAGAGAACATAAAACTTGGGGCCTTTAATGCAGATCTACACTTTACCCCTGGCTCTGTTTCATCTCAGTCTTCCCTCCAGGCATACGACTCTGTATTCAGGCTCTACACCTTCTCCCTGGCTCCTACCCCACTAAGCCTCTCCATTTCACTCTTTAGAGGACAAAGTGATCAGCAGGTGAGAGAAAAAACACAAACATCTGGCATGGGACTTTTAAAATTGTGTCATGTCACTTTTAGAAAGAACAAGAGATCTACAGTCTTCATTAACTGAAGTCTTTGGAGGATGCTGTGCCCCTGGGCCAGACCTTCTTGGCCTTTTAGAGGTCAGACAGCACCTGTGACTTCAGATTAGCTTACTTGCTTGTGACAAAGGACAAATTCATCTTCTGAGCCCTAAATCTTCTCACAGCCAGTCACAGGTTCATTTTCTCCATGTATCCCATGAGGAAGCACATCCTTCCTCCCATGTTGAGTAGGGGAGCAAAATGTCCTCAAATTTTTGATGGTGATCCCACATTTAACAGCAAAAGAAAAATAACTTAGGCTACGTTAGCTCTTGGAAGGCAATGCTTCTGCAAGAGCAGAATCGTATGATGAGGGACAACAAACTCAGTACTACCTGTCACATCACCAAACAACAAAACTGAACCTCCTTCGAAATACAGCATGTTAAACTGAATTCTTAACATAAATAGGTTCTTCACCATATGAAAACCATTTTAATTCAAGAGACAGTTCTTTCACCAAGTGTATTCTTGTGTTTATTAAACTGGACTTGTGGGCATGTGGGCATACCTTTCCTATAAATTTCATTTTGACCCATCCATAAGCCTACAAAGAAATCCCAGTCAGTATCATGCTTATTCATGAGGACATCACACAGGGATTATCTTCACTTCCTTGGGAACAATGCAAAATAAAACCTTTGTAATTTTGTACATGAACATAAAGCAAATGATGAATTAGACGGGCTAAACACATAGACCCATCCAGCAGCAAAGAGTAATAGTTTCTGCTGCCATTCACAGCCCAAGGAAGATAATATTCTGCTGTATCACTCAGCTGGTGCAAGGGCCATACATGGTTTTATCCAAAGTTTCTCAGTGATGATCTCTCAGGGATGTGGCAGACTTGTTCTTTGATCAGGGCACTGGCAGGCTGACATTATCACAATCTTGCAGTGAATGGGGTGTAAGTGTAAAATTGACAGATAGCAGAAAATGGAGACTCTACTCCCAAGCTGAATTTATAAATGGAAAATACGATGCCATGTATAAGTCAGCATAGGAAATGGGGTTCATAACTTGGCACACATACATTCAGATTGGCCACATGAATGTCTTTCTAAGAAATGTGCTACAAACTCAGAATTATCAACTCGACTCAGACATTCATGGCTGATGTGCTTTGAGCTTTTTATGCAGAAGGCAGGACTACATAATCATAGCGGTGTCTTTAAAATCTATAAATACAGAGCTTGCCTTGTGATTAAATCATCACACACCTCCGTGAGGAAAGGGAGTTATTGTCTCCCCTTTATGGAGTGGGAAATTAGGCACAGCTTTACACCAGTCATAATTATCTTCTCCACCTATGGGTTCACAATGGCTCACTGTGTGGAAAAACTCTGTTGTGCAAGTCATTTGTGAAAAAGAGCACAACTCATTTTTAACCTATCCCCATGACAAAATGGCCCAAAATGTGTAGCTGTAGACAGGCCCTTTCAGATGTCAGCAGGAAGGCTCCAGAGATGGGGATGGAAGGACAAATGCAGTCCCACTATGTTTCTAGGGGGCTGGAGAAAGCAAGAGGGTGGTTGTGCCTGTGGACCCTCTACTGTGTTAGGAAGGATGTAGGAGACAAGCTCTCCCCCAAGCTGGGATGACCCTAAGAAGGGCAGGGAGCTCCTGGGCTACAAGCCTTGCAGGCCTTCAGCCCAAGGCATGCTGAGAGGAGCGGTCTGAACATAAGGAGCTGCCTCTCATCACAAGTGTGAATTGCAAAGGGATTTTGAGCTTCACACAGTCACTTCTAAAGAGGGGAATGCTAGTATATAATTTGTATTTCATATGCCAGGCCTCTGCAGAGACTCTGGATTCTCATCAGAAATGCCTCATAGAAAGAAAGCCTGCAGGGAAGGGCTATTTTACTTGCTTTTGAATTTTAATAGCAGACTATTTTGTACTGTTACCAGGCGCCTTGAAAGCATCTGGATTCTCTGGAGAAAAAGATCCCCAGGAGACATGTTCCATTTGTTTCTTGTGCAATGCTCTGTGGGGGGATGGTGGTCTATAAACTTCAACATCTTCTAATCCAGGACTGACCAAAAGTAACTGGGTTTCACTTCACCCATGTTAAATGACATTGTAGTCCATTTATTGTGGGACATGCACAACGAACAGTGTGCTACAGCAAAAAAAGAGTAAAGAATTGGCATGGGACAAGAGGTTTGGGATATCTGGGTAGAGGCGTCAAGTTTCTGTGTTAGATTTTTGATGGAGAGGACTTCAGGAAGGAGGAGATCTAGGAAATTACAGTACAAAGGGCTCTGGGCAGGAGATATCAGGCATTCCCTAACTCTCCCTAAGGCAGCCCCCTGGGCTTCCTCCAGCATCAGAGCAGGCAGTGGTGACATGTTCACACCATCACTCAGCCACATCAATTGCTGCACTGCATCTTCTCCACCACAGCCACCACAGCATCCTCTCCCCTACAGCCCATGGTGGCCTCTGCCCAGTCTTCAGGCAGTCGGTCCACCCTTGTCACCCATCAGACCCAAAGGAGTGACCTGTCCCAGGGATTTGTCTCTCAGTGTGTGCCAAAGAATGACAGCTCTTGTGTTGGAGCATGGCCTCAGGGAGTGGGACAGCTGCTGAGCTTGTGAAGTTACCATTTCCTTTTCCTACAGACACCTGCAAAGCAGCAAAAGGCATTTTTTGTATGATCAGGAATACAAATAAGGAATATTAACATTGTAGACAAATTGTGCACTCCAATACTGACACCAGGAACCCCAGCAAGCTGGCTTAGCAAAGGGTAAGCCTTAATCTTTAACAATTGCAAAGCTTTTTTGTCTCAACTAAACAGTCTTATCTAATTAATCCTCATCTTCCCCGTGGAAGACAGGGCAAAAAATTATGGACCGGGAAATAGAAACACAAAAAGGTTAAGTATAATGTCGCAATCCACCTGGAAAACTGTAATCAAATTCAGGACTAGACCTCTGTACCACTTCACTCCAGGCCAGTTCCTAATCCAACCACAGCTGCAAGCCTTCTGCCTGGTGGTGCAGGAAAAACTGCACTGCTTCTGGGCTTATGTGAGTTTTGCTGCTAGCTAGAGGACTGCAGCCTCCAGGGTTGTCTAAGCACCTTTTGCCAAAACCGAATTGTAGAGTGGCTTATGCAGTTTTGCTTGATTTACTTGTTCCTTTGATGTGCAAGGATTTAGTGACATGCTTAGCAATATGGTAGCATGAGACACATTGCATAAAATCAAATCACTGCTGGGGCAGATGCTTCCAGATTTAAAAGCTCAATTGGTACCACAGACACGTAGCTGACTAACTGCAGGCTGTTTCTCCTGAGGCTCAGACTGTGGGGGTTTCCAGGACCCCTTTTAGTCCCAAAACTGCAGTAACAAGGCTTAGAAGTCATCCTTTGAACCTCAAGGTGAATGTTTTAGGTCAGCAGTAGCTGATCTATAACATTCAGTCTGTACCAGTGTCTCTAAAGAGCTGCTTTCAGCTCTGATTCATCAGCAAGTGCCACCCTTTACCCCTCCCTTCTCCACCCTGCCAGCTGTGGACATGGCCAGGGTGACCTAGATACTTGTCACCTCCAGGCTGGATTTTACCTTGATTCACAGTTTTTCAAACAGGACATGAAACAGATGGATAGATCCTAGCTGGTTCACATAGGGACTGCTTCATGCTCTGAGACATGTCAAGTGATGTTCAAGGTCCGCTGCTGGTGATGGGCATGCCCCCAAACACAGCTGGACTCTCCCTGTAACCCATCAGCCACCACCTGAGCCCGGGGACAGGGCAGCTCCCAAAGCTGCGGATGAAGCATATGACTTCAGGGAAAAAGTGCAATCGGTGACTTCAGTGGGAATGAGGTATTTGCATGGTTGTTTATGAATATTCCACCTGCAGCTGCAGAAGCTTAAATATCTTTCTCAGACTGCCCATGCCATCCCTCTCCCCTCCTCTCCCCACCCCACCCCCCCACCCAGTTACAATGAACTGGGAAGCATCAATCCCTAAAAAGCTCCATCCACTAGGAGCAATTAGAGCATGACACCAAAGAAACAATGTGCTCTCCTATCCTTCATCCAGCTGTGGGATGGAGACCAAGAGAAGAGAAATGAAAATGCTGGCTTTTTTAGCTTTTCCATCATGATGCACTACAGCAGCTCCTTAGGACTGTGATCCTGCATGGCTCAAGTCAGTAAGAACAGAGAGCCCAGGACTGCTTATGAAGAGCTACCAGTGTCTGCAGGTTATAAATTTGAGATTATAAATTAAACTGCAGCTAAAACAAAGGCAACAACCACAACCTCTATAAGAAACAACGTGTAAGCTTTAGTCACTGACAAGAAGCTCAAGATACATTTTCCAGTTTCGCAATATCTGAAAGATTCAAATGGTCTCAGTATCTCCTCTGCTCTCATTTTGACAAGAACAAAATTCTGGACCATGCCCAAGAGCTGCAGGCACTGAAGATTGCTGTTGGGGATGTAGGTTTGAGAATTTTGTAATGAAAATCCTCCTTGTGAAATATTGTCCCAGAATCTCCTATGAAACTATGAATAAATCAACCAGAATGTCTCTTAAAGTGTCCTGGGCTTTCCTAAGAACATAGATCATACCTTCCCCACAGAACACCTTTGTACAGATCAGAGATCTGGTTCAGTTAATCATCAGACAAGGTCCATGTGCTCCTGCAGAGCTCTCTGCTAGACCACAGTCTGAATCAGCCTCCTTCATAGCACCCCAGGTACAGAAATCACCCACTCGCTTGACTCGTGTCAAAAATCCATACCTTTTCTTTCTTGTTATCTGGTAAAAGTATTCCTGATAACAGAATAATTTCTAATTAAGCAATCAATTTTTTCAATCATCCATTTCATCCTTTAGCTATCTCTGTTATCTGACCCATATTCCACCAAGAAGTAATTGCTGCTCGTGCTAAAATCCATCCATCCATCCATGCATTTATCCATCCTGTCTAAAGTATTGATGCTCATATTTAGGTGCCAATTTCCAGTTATCACAGAAATCCTCCCTCCAAGAACAACCTATCTCTTGGGAGATCAGCTTTATATATGTATAGAAGCAAGTTGTTAGAATGCTCCAGTTGCTTATAACGGTGAGAGTTCCAGGTGGATTTGGAGAGTACAAGCCAAGTATAAAACAAAAGGCATCAAGTAAATGTGAGAGAAAAAAATCTTAAAAATAGGATGGGGATGATGGAGGTGATGAAGCAGGAAAATGGACTCAAGTAGCTCCACACAAAAAGCTGAAGATTCGACTTAAATATAGTATTTGCAGATAATCTGGCAGATAAATAAGAAGGTAAAGAATTATTAAAAGTCATCAGGATGCTTTGGGGTACCCAGCCATGAACTGGCTGGTACAGAAGCGGTGCCTGCCCTGGATTCAGAGCGGTGCTTGGTGTGTTGTTATGAGAGCTCTACTGTCATCTAGTGACAAAAGGGAAGAAATAGCCAAAAAAGAAGGGAAATTAAGGTGAAAGAAATGCCAGTGCAAGTTGTGTCTTGGAAGAAGAAAACTGGGCATTTTGAACACCTGAAGCTCCCTATCAGCAGTGGGTCTCACCTGTACATGCAGAGCTAGCAGAGATATTTTTAAGATCTCCCCCTCGCATTCCAGGGTGGATCTAACTCCTCAAGGATTGCCTGCAGCCAACAAAGCTCTAATGGGTCCATCCAACCACGGAGGCTTCACCATCCAAGGGTGCCTCCTGTGGGCATGCACCTAGGCTATTTTAGATGTCTGCTTCAGGATGGGGCATCTTGCTCCCTAGAGGACCTTATTTGTCTCCCACAGCTATGAAGGGAGTGGGAACATCTCTGATGCATGACAGCGCTCTTGAGTTAGGCAGGATGACTCTGTTCCTTAACTGGAAGGTGACACTCACCTGGAGAACGGCTCAGAACTTGTTCTAAACCCTTGCTGTTCCTATCCTCATTTTTGTTGATTTTGCAGGGGAAAAACTAGCCAGCTCACAAAGAAACTGATCATGTCCAGGTCTTTTCCTTCACACATAGTGATGAGCTCCTCCAGCCTTTCAGAAAAATCTCCTGCATGGGGCCATGTCCCCTGTAGGGACATGCTGGAGGCAGCAAAGAGCATCATTGGCAGCTGGGAGAGGTTGAAGGTAGAAGAAACTATGTGGAGTGAAATGAGGCACGAGAAAAACAAGAGCTGATGGTGCATACACAAAAAGAGACATCAGAAGGTCAGAGTTCAAACCCCATGTGTGACCTTGACCTTTTGTGTGATTTAGGACAGGCTGTTTCACCAGTGCAGCCCAGTAAAACAACAGGATACTGGTTTCCCATGGGAACACTCCAAAGGCATTAAAGTTTGGTGGTACGGAACACCACGATGATGCTGGGCACAATAGCCTGCAGACACTCCAATTTCAAAGAAAATTAATGTCTCACCAACAAAGAGCTGATTTTTTTCTCCCTGCTTTTTAAATATTATGGATGCACAGTGGTTAGAAAACCTTGGTTTTTCTCTTGTCAGCAGGGCTGAAGCAACTGAACCTGAATTTTGCCTTTGTTTGCCTTCCCCCACAGTATTTTCCAGCCGTGTTGCAAAAGTGTGTATGAAACACAACCACCACTGTCCCGCTCTGCTGGTAGCAAGCCCTCTGTTCCTTCTGTATCTCTGTGAATCACTCCATTAGGTTCACAGACCTGCCAAAGGATATTTCAAAGATTTCCTTTTAAATCTTGCAAATAAAAAGCACAATCAATCATTACTCATGACAGTTTCTTTGTCCATGAACTATTTCCATTTATTAGAAACCATTTCTTTAAAGGCCACTGTGTGTGGGAGAGGATAGGTATGGAAGAAAAAAAAAAAAGAAAAAAAAACGCACTAACACCAAAACATGGTGTATTTTTCTTTTTTTTTCCTGTTATAGTCACATATATGAGCCACAGCCATGCCCTGAACAAGGCAGGAACATTACAGATGCTCAACAAGGTCCCAGCATTTAGGGCACCACACTCAGGGCAAAGACCCGGCTTTCACAGTGGCCAATTTTTTACTCACAAGATAAGCAAGCGAAGCTTGACAACAAACCCTGAAATGATTGAGAAATGCCTTTCTGTGCCAGATGAGGACCTAATGTGAGCTCTGAAAGGATCAGCTCATGCTGGGAGCTTAAACCTCAGGGGATCTGAAGAGAATGAAGTTCCTTGAGACTGAGCAACGCTGAAGACAATATTGGGCATCAGGAGAGACACAGGTTCATGCATTTAAATTAATTCCTCCTACTACCCCATAAAGTAGCAGAAAAACAGCTGCACTTTCTGTCTTTTCAGGCAAAGTGGGATATTTCTAAGCAGGATTAAGGGCATTTATGCTGTCCCACTGGTAGAAGCAAGATGAGGGTGAGGGCAGGGCCAAGGCCTCAGCTTGCCCTACTCTTTACCACCTTCTGCAGCACAGAGCCACAACATCTCTTCACTGAGGAGGGGTTTTCTTTACTGCCAAAGGGATGCTGAAAGAGTTGGCAATGCACATCACTCTGGAAGGTGCTGCAGGACACCCCAGCCTCAAATGGTCAGTATTTGCACAGAGAAGTAGAAAGACATAGTACATGGCAGCAAAAACAAAGGCCACATTTCACAGCAGTATATGGTACAGGCAGCTCACTTCAGGTAAATATACCATGGATGAATAATAAAAAGCACCCCGTTTGCTTGAAGCGGAGGCTGTAATGGAAACCCTGGCAGGGAGTGGCATCATTGAGGCAATTCAGTTAGAAGTGACAGAAGAAAAGTCTAACTTTCTTGGGAAGCACGAGAATCCAGAGATTAAACACACCTAGCGGGGCTGAAGTCTGGGCTCAGGAACTCTTCAGCAGGTTGTGCCCATCCAGCCACAATGTACCGACATCTTTCAGTGCCTTTTCTGCAAACTGGAGTGAATTTTCCCGTTAGACTTGTTGAAAGGGTGTAAGCCCTGCAGGACAATAAACATCTGTGTATTTCCACTTAGGCTACCATGGAAGAGGTTCTTTGTGAAAAAGGTTGCTGTGGATATCCACACAGCAGAACCTGAAGAAAAAGAGGTGGAAGGGCTCTGTGTGCCCTCCCTCCAAAATGGGGACTAGAAGGTCATGGCCAGTGATGCACTCTCTCCAGACCAGTGTCCATCAGTGCTGAAGGCTCAGAGAAACTCCATGCTTTCCATTTGATCTGAATTAACACTAACCACCTTTTTCCAAAGCCAGATTTACCCTTTCCTCATTGAAGGATCACAAATCAGGATGCTCATTTTGCTCTGTCAGCTCACAGACATGCAAGCACCCTCCTCCTAGCACTCATTGATGAGGTTTATGTCTTAATTGGCATTCCCCAAACCACTCCAGCATGAGGGCAGACAACCTGATAAATGTAAGAAACTGCCCTTCCTCCAGTGCCTTTTTCACTGTGCTTTCCCTTCCAGGCAGCCCGAGCCGTTTTATCACTTTCTCCAAAGGAAAGCGCTGCCGAGTCCCCAAACCTCACAGCAGCAGGGCTCTGTAGATAAGGCAGGGAAAATATTTCACTCGCAAGGAAACTGTGCTCATCTCGCACTAACGTCCCTGTCCTCTGGAATCCAAGGCAATAATTACAGCAATTTGTAGATAATTATTTGTTAATTAAAAACAGGCTTGCTGGGTACAGTTACCAATTTCCTCCGCTGGCTGCATAGGGCTGCACAAGGAGACACTGGGGGATTGTCAGTCTCGTAAAATCGTTTGCTTGTTCTGTTCAGAAAAAAAGTCCCCAGTGGGTCATCTCCCCCCTCTCCCCATATCCTGGCAGGTCTGATTCATTCTCCTAAGACATTCCCGATACAGATTTGTGCCTGGCTTTCCCTTGGTAATTTCCAAGGAAGGTGACTGCTGCATTCATCCACTGTAGCCTGTTTCCTCAGCTGATTTAACGACCCTCTGCTCACACAGACTCATTTCCAGACACTTTTAAATGAGTAGCTCCTAAAGGAATCGTGACCCCAAGCTGAGGTCGTGGGTCTGAAAGAAGCTCACCTCCATCCCATGTTTATATGAGCAGCAATAAGTAAACAGTGTGGAGATGGACTTGCAGCTAGGAACAAACTGAAGCTGCTGGTTTAAATAGTGCCATTGGGGCAATTATTCTGCCCTTGATTGGGCAGTCTGGGGTTCATGGTATCTTCCCAGGCATAGTTTTCAGGCCAGCTGTGAGAATAAGCAATGACAGGATTTCAGATGTCCCCCACTAAATACTGCATCCACAAGGAGTGTGTCTTGGGATGATGGTTCTCATGAGTATGAGGATTTTCAATCTTCTGAGTCATCTGTCTCTGTTTCTGCTGTAGAGCACACTGTCTCCTGGGTCCATCACATCCACCACCCTGCTCCAGGGTCTCCCACAGCCCCAGAACCAGAAGAACTATTTAGCCCTGGAAGCAGGAAAGTCACATTTTCCTGATCTACTTCTGGACTGAGCTGGCTCTGGGCACTCATTTCCAATGTTCCTTCTTCTGTGGCACTGAGGAAACAGCTCCTGGAGATCTGAGAGCTGGCTCTGGGGGTTGCACACAAAAATAGTACCAGTAGCACTAGCATAAACTCTCATGGAAAGGCAAGTCCATGGAGAAGTATGATGAGAGGTGAAAGCAAGCAGCCTCTTCCTCCTGGTTGCAGCAGAGCAGCTTGGAGCCATAGTGACAAGGATGGGACAGGAATAACACGGCCATTTTGTCATCATGTGCCCAGAAGCAGATTGTTTCCATCTCCCTTAGCAAAACAGCAGCATCAGTGAGAACAAACCAGAGATAATGGGGAGGGGAAACAAATTAGGCTGTCGATATCCTCTTCATGGAAATAATCTCAAGGTTGTTAGTCACACAGGGCTGCTTCGCCCCTCTAATTTTTTCCTGTACGTGGGCTTTCATGTTCCTCTCATCACCTGAGTGGCTCAGTGCCTGCACCATGTGTAGAGGAATCACGATTAAGCAAAGTGGATGGATGCCATGATATATGGGACTACATCGCTGCTTCAGCAGCACAGAAAGCTAACGAAGAGCCGAGATTAAATACTGGGTTAATTAGTACGTTTAATTAGTTCACAGTTATTAAATCATTTCAGACCCTTAGATAAATTGTTCAAAGTACAAAAACATTCCCTAGAAATGCTACTATGTACTTCCCCCTTCTCTCTCCAGGTACGTTCAGGGCTGGGAAGCTGTAGCCTTCCTCTTGCTGCTTAATGCAGGAGTAGTCTCCATCCAAGCCTCAGTGGCCCAGCATCAGCCCCTTAGACTGCCCTTGAATCTGCAAGTCTTCCAGTCTGCAAAATCACAGCTCTTCTGAGAGGGGATGAGGCAGTGCCCTGCTGACATGGACAACAGTCAGTAGGAAAGGAATAGCATTGGAAAAAAAGCAGGGAGCAAGAGTTTCTCTTAACTCTGAGAGACACACAGATTCAGAGGTTTGCTGTGGACTTAAGCCACCCAGCAGTGTGTCCCTCTCCATGTCAGCTTCCTCTGTGGCTGCAGTAGAAAGCAGGGCAGACCTGCCGGAAGAAAGAGCAGGAATGGGTGGAAGAACTTCTCACACAGGCTTTGGAGCACTGCCAGGCACTGTGCCACTTGGGCTGAGGGACAGGAAAGGCTCCTCCAGGCTCCTGTTAGCAGACTCCCATGTTCACCACACTGAATGGTTACCCTGTGATTTCCATGTTCATCCCAACAATCCATGCTAATCCAGAGAGCTGCTAAGATCCATGGGGTCAGATGACCTTCTGAGGGCCCATGCCAGCACTGGCAGAGGCTGTTCTCACAAAGGATTTATTTATGGCAGAGGAATTCAGTTTCCAAGATCACCTTGGAGACCTACCCAAAGAATTTATCACTTGGATAATGTGGGGCTCCAAACCACACAGGTACAATGAGCTCAGGCTCTGGGCAGGCTGGAAACCAATGGAGTAAAATCTGTATGCTGTTTTAATCATAATTCTCTGGAAAACTGATGTTTGGGTCCAGTGAAGGGGGTTTTGGCATTTTTAGCACCAAGCCTTTTTTTTTCTAGTTATTAACAGCTGTGGTAGTGGGCAGGGAATTCAGGTTCTCCTCATGCTGGAGACCTAAACCCATAGGCTGAGAATTAATAGGGGCAAAGGGCTACATTTGATGTGGCTTGCTTAAGGGAGTTTGCTAAGGAAAAAACTAACAGTACAAGGTTAAACTGAGGGATATTCCTCATTGCACCAAGAAAGATATCCCTGAACAATTACTTACCCAGTACTTGTTTGTGATTCTAATAATTACAGACTATTAGAAAACAGCAAAGGCTGGGATAAGGTGCTGCTATTCAGCAAACCTACATTTTGAGAACAAGAATGGAGCTTCATGGAAGATAATATTTCTCTTTTTCTCTCTGTGCAGTTTCAAAAGAAAGGTATTTAATCCTTCTAAAAATAAGTATGAATGTATTTGTTTCCAGAGACTACAAAATATGTCAGCATCAAAGCAATGTGGAGACACTTGGGAATGAAATAGCTAATTTTATACTCATAAGAAACCACAGCCTAGGACTCAGTCACAGAGAACCGGGCTGACCTTTCAACAACTGATGATAGTTCTAAAATGACTTCTCATCAGTGAAAGCCCAATCAAACATCAGTTAAAATAAATTAAAAGCTATCACTGGCTTCTGCGGGTATTGGATTAGACCATATAAAACCCACTTGAATGCTGGGAACAAATTATCACAGTAAATCTAAATTCTAGTGAAGCCTTACAGGCTTTAAAATATCTCTCTGCAGCCCCATTAAGAATGGGTTTCTACTTAGCTCATAAATAATTCCCTTTTTTTTTCTGCTGATAGTACAACCACGAATTAAGCTCTTCACAAAGCCCAACATTCCAGCCACCTTTTTGCTCACAGCAGATCCAGAGCATGTTTCTGTTGGAAGAGCAGTCCAGAGAGTAAAGGCCTGGGCATAGACATTGCTTTCCTTCAAAACATCTCTTCTCATTTCATTCTACCCCATAGAGCTAGGAACAGCTCTTCCCAACACTTTTTCATCTCCCCATTTCCAGTCACTTACCCTGGGCCATGGTGATGGTGTGACTTCCAAAATGACCAGAACCTGGAAAGATTAACCTCCCTTTAGGAGCTGGTCCTCATACACAACTTTTTCCATCTTCTCCTGCCCATTTTTGAAGCACTTGATCTTCATTTCAGAAGGATAAGACCTTGTTGCAGAACAAACCAGGTAGCTGGGATAGCCCCACAGTTCTGTTTCCATGGGAGAAATTTTTGCTGAAAAAGAGAGAGATGAAGAGTGCTGGCCAGTCCTCCTCAGGAATTATTTCAAGCAACAGGACGAAAGGATATCATACAGATTACTCCTTCAAACCATTTGTCATTGCATCCTTTGTTCCAGATGCACTGCCTTCAACATGACCTCATATTACACATCTCCCAGCCACATTCACCTTCAGTCCTCTTTCTTTCTTCCCTCAGTGAAGGACCATCTTAGAAGACAAACTCTGCTTCTACCAGAAACATCTACTGGGAAGATTTCATGTCTCCTACATTCAGCTGGAAGTACAGAAGAATCATTATTTCTCACCATCCTTTAAACCTCTGTTCTTGAAGACACCCTGACAGTCAGCGTCCTGCTTCCCAGCCCAGACTGACATCACTACTCTGATCCACAAAGAGCACCAGTGCTCTCTGGAGAGCTTTTAGAAGGGCTCTGCTCTGCATGGAAAGAACCAAAATCTACATTCAGACACTTCCATGTCTTTGCTGACACCTGAAACATCTCCAAAACACCCAGTTCATGTACCAGAGAGGAACAGTGCTGTGAGTTAGCTCCAGCACTGCATCGACCCAAATGGACCTACTCAAAGAACCTGAGATCTGGGAGTCATCCCTGGGGCTGTGGTTCATGGTTCTGATGTTGCCAAACTGCTGGCTAGTGAGGATAGCATCCAGCAGTGAACAGATGGACAGCTATAGGAAATAAGGCCTACAGCCCAGAGATTATGCCATGAGATGTGTGGCTAAGGGATTTCCCTGAGCTACGCCATGATGTGTGGCTAAGGGATTTCTGTGGATATGAAGAATGAGGGGGTGGTAGTTTATCAGGTGAAGGCTAGGTGACCTTAACCCCTGCACGAGGTGGAAGAGGGAGTGATGCTAAGGTGTCATGGTTCTGTTCCACCCTTGTGCAAGACCCACATCCTTTGTGATCTCTGTTACTCTGGATATCTGTCATTTACAGATAAAGTGGCTGCCCTACCACGTATGATAGCAGGAACAGAAGATCTGGCTATGGTCTCACCTCCACTTCTCCCAGAAGCATAGTGATACCATTTGGTCTTTAGAAAGAAGGATATTTCAGCTGGATGGGAAAAGTTCAAGTCCAGCCCAAAAAAATGTGAGGCCAGACTTTCCAGTGTTATGCTCTTCCCTTCAATTACCCACAGGTGGTCCTGGAGCAGATGGGTCTGAAGGAAAGGACCTTCCCCCTTTCCTGGTGTGTTTAGACACTGTCACTGGTGCTACCCTCCCACCCTCCAACTCTTCCTTAAATTAATTGTTTATCTGGCCTGGAGAGGGTTTTATGAGTCAAAATAACCCTGGAAAAAATATTCTGGACAGTATGGCAGAACAGGGGAAAAAACCTATAGCTGAGAGCAGTAATAAATGCACCATCTGTGACCAGGCACAGAGAGCACGTAACATGCACTGAGTAGTCATTACATACACATTTAATTCTCACATTAAGCCAGGCATTCCCTGAACAACAGAGCCCTAATTTCCTACCAATTTACATCCTCTGTCTCTGCCTGACACTGCAGCAGTACCAGCTCCTTCCTGCCCTGTGATTCTCTAGGAAACCATATCACAGCAGTGTACCAACATACAGCAACACTCAGTACTGGCCCTTACAGGATGGGATGGTGACTGGCATTAAAATAAACTAATTTTGCAGTGGCACAGAGGACAGATACTGCACAAGATGTCCTCGCTGCCTGAGGATGTGCTTCTATCCCTCCCTCTACCTACCCTCCCCGTGCCCCACCCCTGAGGTCTCCTGTCCTACCTCTCAATGTCTTTCTCATCCACCTGGTTATGTCTGTGCCCTCGCTCAGCAGCTCTAATTCCTCGGGATGGCACTTCAAGGCAGGTCAGAGCTCAGGTCAAGACTAAGGGCCAGGGGTGGGGACATCAGCTTACTGGGGGCAAAAGCAGAGGTGAAGGAAGGCCCTGGCAAACAGCATTGGACTTTGAGGACAAATAGCTTTTCATGCACAGATAAAAAGAATCACATGGGAAAGTTGAAACCAGGCATTTACAAAGCTTTCCTCTCTCCTTCCCATGAGCCCAGCTTGTTTCTTTTAAATGTAGTCTCTGGCCAGCAATTCCTTTCTTACCTGGGACTTTACAGTGAGGTAGGGATTTGTCTCCCTACAAGCAGTGTCACTACCAAAGCTGCCCCCCAGCACCTCCTGGCCCTGGGGCATCCCACTGCTGCTGTGTCTTGTGTCACCCCCAGCGCTCCTATGATCAAAGCACAGCAATGAGGCAACCTCTGACCACAAACACAGCAGGCACATTCAGCTGCTGCCTTCCTGCAGTGATGCTGCAAAATAGGGACAGGCATGAACCAGTCAAGTAGAGCAGCAAAGACGGGGCCACATGGGGAAGCAGCACTGACTTTACACACTTCATAGAATCACAGAATGTTTTAGGTTTGGGAAGGGACAATTAAATATCATCTCATTTCAATGTTCCTGCCATGGGCAGGGGCCCCTTCCATTAGACCAGTTTGCTCCAAGACCCATCCAACCTGGCCTTGAACAATTCTAAGGTTGGAGCAGCCACAGCTCCTCTGCGCCAGTGCCTCACCACCCTCCCCATAGAGGATTTCTTTCTCATGTGCAACCTAAACCTACACTCTTTCATTTTAAAACCATTGTCCCTTATCTTTGCACTAAAAGTTTCTCTGTCTTTCTTACAAGCCGTCTTCAACTCTGGAAAGGCTGCAGCAAGGAAGAAGCCTTCTTTTCTCCATGCTGAGCAGCCCAAACTGTCTCAGCCTGTCTCCATGGCAAAGGTGCTCCAGCTCTCTGACCATCTTGGTGGCCTCCTCTGTACTCACTCCAACAGGTTCGTATGTTTCCAGGGCTGAGGACCCCAGAGTTGCATGCTCCAGGTGGGGTCTCACAAGAACACGGGAGCAGAATCCCCTCCCTTGCCTTGATGGCCCCACTGCTTTGTACGGAGCCCAGGACACAACTGGCTTTCTGGGCTGCAAGTGCACATTGCTGGGTCATGTCCAGCTTTTAGACCACCAGTATTGCCAAACCATTCCCTGCAGGGCTGATGGCTGCTCCTCACCTGCCACCCAGAGGAGCTGGAATGACAGCGGGGCACAAATCTGAAAAACAGGAGAAAGGGTTTATTTCTCAGCAAGGCCTTCAGAGCAGAACCGAATCCTGCGTCGCTTATCAGGAAAAGCGAGAAATATGGAGGGGCTATGGTCCCTGAGAGAAGCCCAGGGGGACGGGAGAGTGGCTGAAGATCCCCGAGAACCACAGTACGCCATCCCCAGACCGCGCTGCCGCTGAAGTGGTCCCAGAGGGCAGCAGGATCCCTCATCCCTGCCACAGGGATCTCTTGTCTCCCAACATGAGGCCCCTCTCGCGACCACAGAGGATCCTTCCCCCACTATCGGGGATCCCATGCCCACGCGTCCGGCCGGGAGCCGAGACGTCACACCAGGAACCACATTTCCCAGACGCGCTCGCGCCCGGGCGCCGGAAGAGGTGGGCTGAGTGCGCGTTCTGTTCCGATTGGCTGGCTGGAAGCAGTCCGAGCGGCCATTGGCTGGGTGGCGGTCACGTGGGGCGGCGGGAGGTGCGCCCATTCACGTGGGCCCGTGCAGGAGCGGTCCGAGAGCGGAGCGGGAGCGGGCGGCCGGGCTCGGGTCGCGGGTTTGGGGGAGCGGGCTCGCCAGGCATCGTCATGCTGGGANCCCTGCCGCGGGCCGTGCGGCTGCGGGTGCGCGAGGCGCTGGGGGCGCGGGAGCCGGCGGACGCGGTCAGAGTGCAGGTGTGTGCCCGACAATGGCCCGGTCCGGAGTCTGAGCGGAGGGGAGGCCCTGGAGGGGCGCGGCCCGCGCCCGTGCTTCAGGGAGGGAAATGTGGGAGCCCTGCAGAGCTGGGGCTGAACTCCCAGATCGTGGAGAGCCTCTCCGAGCGTTCTCTCGCTGTGTGTGCTCCGTGCGCTGTTGTCGGAGCCAGCGAAGCTTTGGAGTCACTCGGCACGTGCAGAGAAGCGTTGTCATTGGGATGGGTTGCACTGAACTTGCTCTCCACAGCGTTGGCTTTATTACCTGCTCTGTTCCGGAGAGCGAGCCCTTGCCTCTGTGGTGTTGTTTTTAAAGATATTTCATAGGTCTTATGCCACATACATCCCTGTTTAGAGCAGTGTCCGTAGAACCGTCGATAACACTTCCACTGACGTTTATATTCGGTTCCCGTTGTGAACTAAGGTAGTCTAGGATTAATGGGCTTTTCAGCTCTGAAGCACTTTCCCTTGGCGTAGGATTGTGTGTTCCCCTGTTTTCTGGTGTTTCCATTTGGCAGAGCAGCTGTTGCACGCACTCAGTCCCTGTTTGAATGCAGAACTGTGCAGTTGTCAGTATTTCTGAATGAATGTGGAAAGGATCGGGCTACATGGTAACAGTTTTAAGCCAAACTGAGAGGATAGATTTAGATTTATAAGAAAGTAATTTCTCACTGTGAGGGTGGTAAGGCACTGACACAGGTTGCCCAGAGAAGATGTAGCTGCCCCATCCCTGGAAGTGTTCAAGGCCAGGATGGGGCTTGGAGCAGCCTGGTCTAGTGGAAGCTGTCCCAGGCCATGGCAGCGGAGTTAGAACTGGATGACCTTAAAGGTCCCTTCCAAATCTCTCTGTGCTTCTGCTGACACAAAAAGCAGTTTGTAGCACAGTGGTATTCCTGCTCACACATTGGTGAAGCCTAATAGGTAGGAAGAAGCTCATCCAATGTAGGTTCTTTTCAGATGTAGTTTGATGAATAACAAGCTGGAATAAACTGATGCTAAAATTTGCAATACTGCTATTCCTCCCCCTTCCCTGTCCTCTAGACTCTTGCTGCTTTGCTCTTCCCCTGTGCTGGCAAAATGCAGGTGTTTTGTATTAAACTGGGCTAGAGATCTGGTCTGGCTTAAATGCAGACTTATTATGGCCGGGTTGTTGGATTGTGCAGTCTAGTCAGAATCAGGATTGTCCCTTTTACCACACATTCATTCTGGTAAGATGTGAAGTGGTCAAAACATTGCTGCCAGAGCCTCTGCTGCTCCAATATCAGCCTGTGGGTATGCTCTTACTTCCTATTGCAAGATCTAAGACTCCTGTCTTTATTTAATAGATCACAGAAGCTTGATGAGGTGGCAAAAAAACCTTTTGAGTATGTTTCTTTGTTCATTTTTTTGTGTGTTTTGTTAAGAAGCATTTGTGGGGAAGGAAACTGAGAAAAACATCTGCCATTATATGTTAAACGTGCATCCAGTATATCATACGTGCTGTGTTCTGGGGATTTGCTGCAATACAGAGGATAAACACAACAGCTTCAGGCATGTTCCTCTATGAAACACCTTTTGCTTTGCCTCTACAAGTAAGAGGATGCCAGATGATCTTGTTTCGTGCATTAGTTCTTCCTTCAGGTGGAACACTCTGCAGACATGGTTTACCCTCTCTGACTCACTAGGTTCACATCTTTAAAATTTTCCATGGTTCTTCGCTAGAATGTGGAAAGTATGTTATACAAGCCTGTGTAATGTTTTGTCTGTGTTAGTAGTAATTCTTAAATCTAAAACACGCTTTACTTTTGGTGTTGTTTAAGTCTTGGTTTGTTCTGTCTGGGTAACAGAATTAGATGGATTTGTATTGGTTTGTCTGGTATAAAATCCCTAAAGCTCCTGCACAGTTTGAAGTCATTGGGACTATTTGGGCCCTTCCAGTTAGGAAAAAGATGAAACTGGTTGGAAAAGAGGCAGTTTGATTGTTTAATCAGCACTGGCTTTGGTTGTTCTCTACAGTATTGTTAGAAGATAAGTTGGAAGGCCCCTAGCAGATAATTTTGCTTTTAATGCCAGCTTGTCTCAACTGGTGAGCTGGGGAGCAACTGTGGGAGTTATTTTTGGATGCTATTGCTGTTGCCTACTGCCTTGGTACTGTCTTAACATTTCCCTTAAAAAAGAAAATAAAATTTATAGGTCATTGAAAACCTCAGATTAAGACATTAGCCTGAGCTGTACACGGTCTGCTGTTCTGTTTTCTTGTTACAAAGAATTTGGGTATTATTAGTTTAATTCTTTTCATGAAACGGGACAAAGTATTTTTAAATTTTTTTCTTTTTTTTTTCCCATGGGCGCAGTGAAGCAGTCATGATTTTGAGGTGTAAGGAGAAACATCCAAGGCAGTAATTCTTATTTTTGTTTTGCATGAATATGTAGTTTTTCACATGAATCGATTGGCTGCATCATTCTTCTAGCGCTCCAGCAGTTTAGGGCATGTAAACAGCTAGTGAACAGATTTGAAGATTTGAGAGACTGGAACCTTTATACAGGGATATAGCAACAAAATTGATACTAAAAGCCATCAGAACGGTCTTGAGTGTATTGTAATGAAGAATGGTGCATTACTGGTCTCTCCTGTTTTAGTAAGAAGAGTTTGGAAGGGACATCACTAATAAGAATGTGTACTTTGCCAAAACACATCTTCAGAGCACTTTGTTGCTTTCTGTATTCTCCGCTTCCCAAAGATGCAGGTACATCTTATTAATCCTTGCTGTACTCAGGAAGAGACTCTGATTCAGAAGGAGGTTTCTGCCTAAGGATTTGTTTCTCTCTGCTTTGAAGTCAGAAGAAAAACTGACTTTTTTTTTCTCTTTTATTTTTTTATTATTATTATTTTTTTGCCCCTAAAGAAGTGGTTACTTTGATTTCAGTAAGAAGCTGAAATAGGCCTGAAGTGGTGTGTTCAGTTTAGCAGGAGGAAGAGCATGACTTCACAGCATTCCTGCCAAGAAATAACTAATCTCTTTTTCTTTTACCTCTAGGGCTGGGTCCGCTCTGTCCGATCCCAGAAGGAAGTTTTGTTCCTACACATAAATGATGGGAGTTCTCTGGAAAGCCTCCAAGTGGTTGCTGATCCCAGCCTGGAAAAGAGGTTGGTTCATTTGAAATAACTGGAGAAATATGTGTTGAGCCATGCTTGGAGGGGTCTGCTCAGGCCTGCTTTCCTGTGCCAGGGACTTGCCAGCCTCTGGCACCTGACCACAGGAAAGGCACTACTGCAGTCTGTGGTCTCTGGATGCACTTTTAGGAGGGAGAGTGTCAGACTGCTCTGTCTCCACTTAGCTGAGGCCTTGTGGATCTGTTGATTAATCCTATGATATTCATTTGTACCTAATTTTCTTAGTAGTTGTAGCAGTGTAGGCATTCTTCACTGCTGTTGGAATTGCCTGGAAATCACACGAGGTAGCCAGGGATAACTGTCCCCCTGGAGGGAACAGTTCTGAGGGTGCTGTTGCTGTTCTATAACAACTGGAGGGCTGGCTCAGTAGGCGTAATCCCTGGATAGGTATGTCTGTTCCATTATTATAAAACAATGCACTTGTCTTACAGCTTAATTTTGTTTGTTACTCTCAGTTGTTCATTGGGCTAGGGGTGGGAGTTTTGGGATGATCCAGAAACCTTCTGTGTGTAACTTGATTTTTTTTTAAAGTTTTTTTAAATAATTTTTTACTATAAACCACATTTGTCCCTACCAAGAGCCCCTTCTGATAAAAGCCTGACACTTTTCCCCTCACTTGTCCAACATTCCTGCCTTGTCCTAAATTCCTCTATAGCTTTATGAATCTCTTCACATTCCCACCTCTGCATTTAATAATTTTTCATTTCATCAGTTAAGCTCTATGGCTACAGCATGTCCTGTGATCTCGAGTGATCCAGTGAAATTAACAGGAATCTCTCTTCTGAATGTGGTTGTATCAGCACCTAGTCAAGCTGTTGTTTTTTCTTGGTTTCTTAGAGACCTGACTTTTGGAAGTGCAGTGGAAGTGCAGGGGAAGCTGGTCAAAAGTCCTCATAGGATGCAAAACATGGAGCTGCAAGCTGAAGCCATCCGCGTAGTGGGACCTTGTGATATTTGGGTATGTCACTGCAGCAGGAGGGGTAGGACTGCTGGAAATCATTTTTTAAAGGTCCAAGTACCCAGCAAAGCATGCTTGAAACTGTATTTTATTCAAGCCTGAGTGGTCCTGCAGACTGATTTGTCAGCAGTGTTTGTAGGGTGCATCAAAAGGGAAATATGGGATCATCAGGAAAGCTTGTTACTTGGGCAGAGCCATTTCTCCATGGAAAATGTGCACAGGCTGACAGTTAAGAGTTTGATTTTGCCCCAGCCTGGAGCACTTACCTGTGGAGGTGGCTTACCTGGTAAGTCTGGCTTGGATTTGAATTGGAGAAACAGTGGAACTGGCAAGATGCTCCAGGTTGTGCACCAGAAGAACCATATCTGCCACAGGCACATTCAGAAGCAGCTTGCTATTGCAGCAGTGAGGTGAGCAGCTGGGTTTCAGGGAGGCTCAACATCCAAAAGGTGGAGCTTTTTAAAGTACTAATAACCTCCTCTTGTGTTCATGGCTCTTGGTTTGCTGTAAGCATTGTAAAATTCACAAAATAACCAGAAAAGATTGGCAAAAGCCTCTGGTTCTTCTGTGCTCTGTAATGGTGCTTGAGTTGTAGTGGGCAGAGATGGCATTTCATGAATAGCAATAAAACTGCATTGGGTCCCAAGTTCTCATCCTCTTATTTTAATTTCCATGTTGTTTTCAGTCATTTCCCCTGAAGATGAAGGAGAGGCACCCACTGGAGTATGTCCGACAGTTCCCTCACCTGCGATGCCGGAACAACACCCTGGGCTCCCTCCTGCGAATCCGCAGTGAAGCCACCGCAGGCATCCACTCCTTCTTCCAGGTAGTCCCCTCTGTACCGAGCCTCAGGTGTAGAACCCTTCACCCAGGCTGGCTTTATGAGAGCAGCTTAGGAGGGAAAGGAGTGTGACATCTTGCCTGCAGGGTATGGATTTTGGACACAGGGGTTTTCTCTCCAGGCCTGGCCAGCCTTGGCCAGACTGTTACTTATGATCAGTTTATGATCAGTTTAGTGCATCTGTGGCCTGTCAGAGTCTTTCCACCCTTTTCCTGTTATTTATCCCTTTCACTGAGTTGCATGTAATTGCCTGCAAGTGTGTGGTCTGTGGAACACAACATAATATGGACTTGTTTAACTCATCCTCTGCAGTGACCTTACGGTCCTTGGACAGAAACCTCCTCCCACATGGAAAAATCTGTGATACAGGAACACAAGCTGACTCAGAGCTTCATGTTATTCTCAGTTCTTGCCCTTCTCTTATTGCAGAACAAATCTGTGTGAATGCTATTAGTTGAGATTAGGAGACTCCTGTTCTGATGCATTTCAAACTGATGGATGGAAGCCACCTGTGTTGTCTGAATGTGTCACTCAAGCTGAGTGAATTGACTCTGATGCCACGTGTCACATAGAGACCATACAATTCTTTGTGTGAGTAGGTAAAGAAAGGTAGCAAGTCCTCTAGGACACCTGAGCCCTTCTTTAAAGGTGTTCTTGGAAATAAACATGTTTTAGTTTAGATGAGCTCTCTTTAGTTTGAGTAGAATCATGTCCAGAGCATTCTGATGACAAAGTTCATACATAGTAATTAGTGTGGCCTAAGGAACAGGTTAGAAATGTCTAGATGAATTTCTGGTCCCAAGTTGGCTGGTCTTCATTGCCTGCAGTGGCAAAGAAGACTTGCTTGCTCTGAAAATTGTCTGTGTGGAATTGCATGGTAGTTGGATGACTTTTGTGGGTTTTGTTTGCCTGTTTTTTTGTGGAATTTTTGTTCGGGTTTTTTTTTAGACGCCTAATAGATATCCTGTGTCAGGTGAAGCAGCTGGTTTCAGGATTCTGCCTGCTCCTAAGAGAGAAGTCAGCTCTGTTGGGAATCAGTCTGTGCTGCTGTCGAGCCACTAGATGGCATTGCCTACAAAGATTTGTGCTTCCAAACCTGGACATGGAAGGCAGCCGAGATACAAAAACCATCTTATTCAGGCTTTGCTTCTCCAAATCAGCTCCTGCTCAGGCTCTGACATACTTTCCTGTTAACAATGCTCAAGAGCAGAGTTGTATTAAGAAATAGAATGTATCATCAATTTAGCAGCAGCTGCTACACCAAAGTTATTTTTAAAGGAATGAGGTCTAAGGGATAAGATTTGCTCCCAGACCTGATATTTACAAATGCTTATATGAGAACTCTCCTAGCATGAGGAATGTCGGTAGTTTGCTCCATTTCTAACAGAAGGAAGTCTTCTAAAATTGCCACATGCATCATCCCAAGGATATTGCAATTTCCAGTTTGACAATGTCAGAACATACCATACCTAGAAAGTATAATTGGAGTATTTTCACTTTGCAAAGCTGTAAGGAGCTTAATGGTGGAAGAAAATAGATGGAGCTTTTTGAATACACACTCAAAATTATCTCTGTAACTTTAAAAACCTTTTTTTTAGCCTGTTCATTTCCAGGAATGAATGACAAATGCCAAGTGCCTTTGGTTTGCATGTTGAAAGCTAAAATGCCCTCTTTAAGTCTTTGCCTGAGTATTGTGGTCCATATGAGATAGGAACATTGTTCCTATGCTCAGTAAGATAGTTGCATTGTGAGTGGCAACTTCCACTTTGCACATTAAGTTCCAGGTTTGTCAGAGTCAGTAATGTAATGTGAATTCTTTTAAAAGCTTTTTTAAGGGGAATTATCCAAGAGGCTTTTAGGGGATTCTCTTATTTCAGATCTGTGCACTTTACATTCCTTTCCAAAGTATCTAAGGGGTCTTCTGTGTGAAATGTGCTTCTTTACAGCAACTGCTACCTGTGTATGAAGAATCTAGGCAATTTTCCAAAATCTCACGTAGAGCTGGGAGGCTGTGTAACCAGCAGGTCTCTGAATATGCAGGGCATTGGGTCAGAGACCTACATTTTGTATTGGTAGACTGAAACTTCCTTCTCCAGGCAAAGCAAGTATTTCTGGATCCAAAACTCCCATCTGTGCCGTAACTGGATCCCAGTGAGGAGCCAGGGTCTTTGCACCTGTAACCAAAGTAGCCTAGAGCTGACTGCAGAGACTTTGCTCCCTCTTGGTTGTGTTATTGTACTCCCACAAAATGCATTGCATGTCCATATGAGCTTTTTGTTCCAAATTAATTTTAGTTTGATTCTCAGAGTGGGCAGTAAATACTACTCCTGTCTTCCTAGTCCTTTAACTAGCTGGTCATAAGGACCAGGACCTCTCATGTGCCTGACTGAATTGTGTTATTCTGGTAAATGCTGTGAAGCGAAGATGTGTCCATCTACTGAGTGTTGGGTTGCAGCTGTTTTGAAAGCCTATGGTTGCACTGTAGAGAGATCCAGAGAACAGGGTTTCTTTCTTCATTCAACCTTCCTGGTTTCAGAGCCTCTGGTGGATTGATTTATTACATCTAAATGTGTAATTCTGCAGGTACCTAGAACATGACCAAGGCAGGGTATACCCTGTCTCTTAAAATCAGTTTGACTTCAGTGTCTCAGAAGATGCGAGGTAGGACTGACACTTCAATGGTGGTTGGATGTTTTTAAGGTGTCTCTTTCATCCAGTGTGTGATTTCTGTCATCCAACACATCTGATCACTTCTGTTAGTGAAGAACACTAAAAGCATGCTTTGCTTAACCACTGCCTTCCAAAAGGCTGAAAGAAACAAAGTGTTGAAGTCATAGGGGTGAATTTGATTGAAACTGCCCAAAAATATAAAAGTGCTGGAGGAAGTGAGAAGAAAAGGGAATGACAACAGACCGTTGCAAGAAAAACCCCATAGTAATGGCATAAATCTCATTTGGTTATGAAACCTGGAGGAAAATGCACAGGTAGTAAACTCTGATTTGTAAATCTTGCTACCATTTAGTTTGTCATCTGTCCCTCTAAGGCAGAAGCTGGCTAAAACACCACATGTGCTGTCCTGGTTGGGGGCTAATGGCCAAGTTGTATGTGCTGATGTCATCCTTGAGGGTGGTATTTGATATCTTTAGATTATTAACTTTGGTGTTATGTCTATTCCAGGATAATGGATACGTGCATATTCATACCCCCATAATTACATCCAACGACTGTGAAGGTGCTGGGGAACTCTTTCAAATTGAGGTAAGTTGGGTTGCATAAAGTTTGTTTTGATCTTTTTTTTTTTCTCAAAGTAATTCTTGAGTTGTTGAAGGTTAGAGGAAATGTTTATCTTTATAAACCCTTTTATGTATTTCTGATAGTTTTTTAATATAGGAATTGTTTATTTCAACTAATAATTTAGTAAACAGATGCATTATTTTTTCTTATTTTATTGCCATTTTATGCATTAGTCAGCACCTTTTGTACTGATGAGGTTATTCTATCCCTGGTGCTGTGGGAGGGAGGTGGAACGTCTTAGTAAACAACAGAACCATGTGATCGTAAGAACCCAAGAGATGGGATGGGTCATTCATGACAGACTACTACTCTCAAATATTTCTTAGCTTTGAAACAGAGAATACAATTCACCGTGAGATGAATTCGAGATGATTCAACTTTAAAAAATATAAAAAGCCAGCAATACCTGCAACTCCTTTTTACCTGTGTGTATGCATAGGTTCCTCCCTACAAGCTACTCCTGTTGTATGTCAGAATTCTCCCCCAATACTGTCAAGCTTCCCCATAAGCACCCCAAATTACTGCCACAGTCTGTCATTATAAGAACATCCTGTGAAACTGAAATACAGCCATAACCACTAAGTTCTTCCCCACGGATTTCTCATGATTCCTGACCCCACATTCATGAATCATACGGAATTCCATCTGTGTTTTATACTTCGATATTTGAAGTCTGAAACTCTGTCTCAAACAGTGGCATCCATTGCCACTTACGCTTATTGGCTCCAGCTTTGCTGGTGATTCATCTGTAAGCAAAAGAAAAATTGTTGAGGTAGTGCTTACTTGCTGTGGGATTGTGGGATCGTGTCTTCCACTCTGCACAGCCTCATGACACAAAAAGCTTCTGTCTACTCATTCTTCAGGATCTCAAGGTCTAACCTGTGCTACTAATGTTTCCTTTCCAGACCAGTACATGTGGCTCAGCTTTTTGCTCGCTGGGACAATAGGGTTGATTAGCTAAACTAAATTGTTCCTGTTTAATTGAGATGCCTTAATGCTACTCAAGGTTCATTCCAGGCTGTTGCATGCAAATTAAGATGTGAAAACAAGTGACACTTAATGATGGAAACATTATGCAGTTTGCAGCTGTACAGTGTATTGCGTCTTTGGTACAAATTGTATCCACTTGAAAGCTGTAGAGGATGCAGGACTACAGCGTAGGTGGCTGGTAGTGACAGAAGCCCTGATGCAAATGTTGAATGAGGTGCTAAATTGTGAGCCTGAAATGAAACTTGTATAAACTGGATCTTATCTAAATGCATGGCTCAGGGCAAATACTTTGCTCCTCTCCAGTGGGACTGCTGAGGTGCAAATAATACCTGTCTTGGAGAAATGTAGCTCCAGCTGTGCTTGTAAGGTGTGCTGTAAGTGCCAAGTCAGACCTCATTAAATGGCCTGTGTCACAAAGGAAGGGCTTCACAAACCCACTTGCTGCTGGGAATGGGGAAGTTCTCCATGATTTCCTGTTCCTTCTTTGAGTACTACTTCATTGTCAGCCTAATTTAGGACTTAGTTTGGTTTCTGCAAAGCCCTGTTCAGAATTGGTCTGGCTAGCAGAGATCTAAGACCACCTGCTGTTCTGCTGGGACCACTTCACTCCACTGGAGCAGTGACACTGTTTTTTGATAGTGAAAACGTGGGGAAGATTAAGCCTGCCTTGGGCTGTGCATGTGAGGCTGTCAGACACAAAGTAAGAGTGACAGAAGGGTGTCATACATAATAATGAGGTATTTGCAGCAAGGCCCAGAGTCTTCATGTGCTTTTAACAAAACCAGCTCTCAAGACATTCCTGTCTACTGTATTTGACTCTATCAGTTACTTTTGAAACTAGCCTTTAATTCAGTGTTTGAACAGGCCGAGGGAGAAAACAAATTGCTGTTCCTCTTATATTTGAGCAGGAGCCAAGAATTCTGGTGATGGGAATTGATTAAAGCAGCCTTCAAATTAGATTCTTCAGTTTCAAAAAATATTTAAATCCTGTTCCCTAAGTTTTAAAACCTGTCATCTAATTGCAACCAGAACATAAATTGGTGTCCTATGGCTCCCGAATTTGTAGTAGTTACGTCTGCTGTTAACAGGTTGGGTTTTTTCTGCCTTTTGGGGAGTTTTTTAGCTCCCTGGAGCAGTGTATGGAGCTAATAGTCTCACCAGGTTAGCTGACCTGCTGCAGGTGGTGTAAGTTGAAAACTTTAGTTGAATAGTCTTTAGGACCCAAGTAGAGGCTGATTTTGCATCCACTGTGAACTATTGCCTTTAAATAGCTGTTCTCTTTGACTGACACAATTTTAATCCTCTGTCTAATGTCTGATGGCTGCTCAGGCCCATGCATTCTTTGGAAATGATGGAAAATGAAGAGAGTAGGAATATGATTTTACATATGACTTGAAGAGATGGGGAAAAATGTATCTGAAGTTAGAATGAAAAGGCCTTTTGAAATATGGTCTTTGATTTGCTAAAGCTCTTAATCCGGTAGGATTTGTGTTTGTTTATATGTTCAGCTTCCTCATTATCTTTGTTTGGTTTTGGGTGTACTGGTTGGTCTGTACATAGCTCTTTGGCTGGGATGCTCTCATACTAGGGCTTGGGATGGGGGAGAATCCATCCCCTCTCTGCTGGGCAAATCAGTTCAACTAAGTATTTTTAAAATGAAGTACCATAATGGTAAAAAGAGTGCAGTAAGCAGAGGATGTTTTAAAAAATAATTAAGTCATAAGATGGTAACAACTCCAGAGAAGACTTCTGAAAAATGTAGCTTGTGGAGAAACTGCCAGAAGTGTGAAAACAACTAGGCAGACCTTAACCCACGTGGAGAACATCAGCAACATCAGCTTGTGGATTTCTGCACTGTTGACAGTGTTTTCCTTTGGCGGAAGCACGTAGGGAGGAAGCATCTTGTTTGTGCTTCTTTCTTTAAAGTAAATTCATTAAAAACACTAGAAGAGCTTTGACTGTTGAAAGCAGTGTTTTTGTATCATCCAAAGCAGGACGAGGTAATTCTTGGCATAGGGAAAATGCAGATTGGCAGGGGCAGATAGGCCTTCTGATTTTATTTTAATCTGAAAATAATTCCTCTATACCAGCAGTTTTAGCAACTCCACCTCAGCACAGATTCTGTCCTTGCTTTTATTTTTGCTTTTTTGTCTTCTGAAGGCTAAAATTCTTAGCAGCTTTGTATGTTGCAAGAAACTTTACCCAGTCCCCTTCTGGGGCTGTGTCCTCAGAAATCTGCCTTACTTTTGTCCTTGTGACCCAGCTGTCTGCTTGTTCCCTGCTATTTTCAGTCGCCTCCCACTCGTGTCTGCAGTGTTGAAGGCTCCCTGCTTTCTGAGTCTCCTGCTCTCTTTTCCAGTTTGCTCCCTGGAAAATTTTCTTTGTATGGATGCCCTCAGCTGCCGTGGAGAAGGTGGAGGCTGTTCTGTAGGATCTTGTCTGGCCCAGGACTCTCCAGCTGGTTCCATGTGGGTCTCCACAGCCGCTTTCCCCATTGCCCAGCTGCAGCCTTTTAAGAGAACTCACCATGCAGTGAGTTCTGCACCACAACAGCTGTATCATGCATTCACAGCTCCTTAAAGTAGATCTCACATGCAGTTTTTATTGCCTGTGGCCTTATTCCTTCCTGGGACCACTCTCTACATGCAAGGCGTGCTGCACCATGCCTGTCAGCTCCAGCAGAGGAAAAATGTGCTCTATATGAGGCTTGTCTCTTCCCACACACACCCCTCATGGCACTTGGATGGCATTTGGCTGAACTCAGAGTCTGGATCAGGCCATTTCATTATTTGAAAGGATATTTTACTGTAAACCAGAAGAATCATCCAGGTATAGTTCTTCTCTAATGTGCACCAGGAGTTTGTACAGTGCTGGGCTTTTGAGGGTTTTTTGCCCCTCATGCACAGGACTGAATATCAAAGTTTTTAGATTCCTGAAGGTGTAAGTTTATGGCTGTGCCAGCTGTGGCACCAGAAATACAGACCTGCTGCTGAAGACGCAGAAACTTACTCCTACCATCCCTTTGGTACAATTGAAAAATATCCTCATCAGCATCAAAGACAGCTGTGATCTGCTGGGGAGAATCACAGTTCAATGCAACAGTATTAGTGTGTGTCAGGTGTTTTCCCTTTCCGAGATGTGTGATGGTCTGGGAGGCAGCCATGGGAGACTGGGGCTTCAGAGATGTGCTCAGCAGGGATCAGGGTAAGCTGAACCTGAGCTGAGGGAGGGCTTGCTTTTTCATGTTCTAGCTCTCCCAGTTTCTGCTCGTTTCTACCTGATTCATATCCGTCTGTCCAGTCCATATTTGAGATGTTATGCATTCCAGTATGTATTTGTGAGATGTTTGTCTCAGCAGAACCAGCTGCTATTGCTCAGTGCAAGTCCAGCTGATCAGAATTAGGACTGGAATTGCAAGGAGGACTTCTTGGAAGTTAGGAATTATGCAGGGCTTGTCTAAAAAGGAAAATCCCATTGTGTTTATAAGGGAGTGTTGCAGAGGGCAAATCTGGATTAAAAATGTGCTGCTGGGAAGCTGCAGCAGTGTGGTGGTGTGGGCCTGGACTAGAGCTACAGCAATGATTTCTATGAGCTTTTCAAGTCTTCTCTGATCCCTTCATGCTTTTGGCTTGCACAGTGTAAGACAGAATCAAACAGTTTGTACTCTCCTGAAGCTAATTGCCTCAAGGAGAAGTTAATACAAGACTGACATCAAAGGGAATAATTTTAAATTAAATCATTAGACATTTGAGGAGATGGAGAACAAAACAGGTACTAAATCCAGTTGTTCTTGTATTTAGAATGAGAATAAAATGCCTTTGAAGTTGATGTCAAATACTGGTACGTTTATAGCACATTTACTCTGAGACACCAAGATGTTTCATACAGATTTCCCCTCCCTCTTTCCCCATCGTCATTTGGGTAGTTTTCAACTCTGGAATGAAGAGATCTTAAAAGAAAACCTATAATTCCCCTCCTAATCTTTTATCAAGTCCATATTTTGGGGTTGGGAAGTGGGAGAAGCGTCCATCTAATTCAAGTAAAAGCACCGCAGTGTTGTTGCTTCATTTTGCTAGTCATGGGCATGAAAACCAGTCTCACTTTCTCCAGTCACTTACTGTGCATTTCTGTTTTCCTTATGTCTCTCTGAGATCACATCTGATTTGGAGAATGAAAAATGACACAAAGTAATTATAAATAAACCAAGCCCCAGCTCCTGGAGACAGCTGTATCCTGTTTGTGTATTTGGGGGGAAGCATTGAGATTTTGTGGCTGATCTCTTGTACTTTTCTTGCTTCCAGTTTGTCCCTTTCTCATTGTTTAGAAGTTGCATTCTACAAGGTTAGATGGCATTTTTCACTGGTGAAACAAGGAATGTAGCTGAACTAAGCTTGCAGGGAAGGAGAAACCAGTGGTACATGGCTCTTCTCTTTAGTGTTCTGGCCATGGTTCTGGGGCTGCAGTATGTGAATGTTTGATGTTTATTAATATCCTTACTGTTTTTGAGAAAATGCTCGGGGTTTATTTGATGAAAACAATAGGGGCCTGCTTCTGCATCCTTGGAGTTTGGTGTTTGGTCTTTTTAGAACGTCTGAAACAAAGGAAGCATTCCTGGGGTAACAGCCACAAGTTGTGATATTTTCATTGATCTCTGTGGAACAAGACAAGCTTGCTCTTTTCTTTAGTGTGATACTGTGAGGAGATAAAACTGCCTTGTGATCTGAGGTTTTTGGAAGTCACTGTTTTATCTTTGTGATGAGCAGCAGAGCTTTTTGAGAACAAAAGCAACACCTTCAAACTTTTTGAGAAAAATGGCAGGTTGTGGGCTATCAAAGGCTGACAAACAAGGCTCCCTGTGACAGAGCAAGTTGGGGTGTCTGGAAGCAGTGGCATTCTTAGCTGTGCTAGCAACACTTAGCATAACTCCTAGGGTATTTCAAACTTATTTCAGAAGAAAGTGTTCATTTGGAAGTGAGTGTAGATCAGCCGGACCTCAGATTAGCTTTGAAATTCCGTTCTGTTTTTCTCCTGAGCTTTTGGCTCCTCTGAAGCTTAGGGATGACATTGAAATATACAAGATGTTGAAACAAAATCTCATTTATCTTCATGCTTAAAAGTCACAGAGTTGTGACCTCTAGAGATCATCTAATCCATCTCACTGGGCTCAAACAGGGTCAACTGGAGCAAGTTACCCAGTACTTTGCTGCTGAGTGTTTTATATCTCCCCAGGTAGAGACTTGACAGCCTCTCTGGACAACCTGTTCTAGTGCTTGACACCCTCAGTAAATATTAAAGGTTATTCTTGTTTTCAGTTGAATTTTTGTGTGCCTTTTTTAAAATCTGTGCCCATTGTCTCTTGGGACTTTTTTTTTGGTTTTTTGAGGTTTTTCATAATGGAATACTGAACTTGCTAAATTTTCCATTACTTGTAGATTTTTATGCTTAAAATATCTGATGACCTGGAAAAAATATGCAAAAGCTGAAATGAAACAGTTTATTTTTCAGTGCCTATATAATATGTAAGCTGTGGTGTCTCCAACTTAATATTGTTTCAGTTGTGATATTTTTGAAGACTGAATAACAAGTCTGAGGATATTGCATTCTCCTTTTTTATTACTGTTTGTCTTTTTCCAATGGAAACAAATTCATTTCCCCATGTGGTGTTGAAGTTTTTTTCTGAAAGTCAGTGAGACTGACACAGAAAGCACTTCTCCATTTTCTCATCAGGCTTGAAATTGAATTTCGAAGGCAATGCTGTATGAAGCTTCAGACTACAAATGATAGAGATTCTTCCCTTCCTCCTCTCTGTTCATCTTGGTAGGAAAGTGAAAATCAATGCTTTGAAAAGAGGGAAAATAAGTCGGGTGCTGTGCTTTTTATTTAAACACCAATAGTCTGACTTGTTGCTCATTTTTTTACTTACAGGCATCAAGTGAGGCAAAGGAATCTGCAGAGCAGACCCATTTCTTCAATGTGCCTGCCTTCCTGACAGTTTCTGGCCAGCTCCATTTGGAAGTAATGGCAGGGTGAGCAAAATGAGACGTTTTTGGCTTTGTGTGTGGGATATTCCCAGCTGGTAATTTTGTTCCATTGGTATCCATTAGATATCTGCCATGTGTATCTGCCAGAAATGGACTGAGTGGCCGTGACTGGATGATGGGGGGTGAGAGGGCAGCCTAGACAAAGGGCTAGAGCACCTCTTGTGTGGGCACAGGCTGAAAGAGCTGGGGTTGTTCAGCCTGGAGAAGAGAAGGCTCTGGGGAGACCTTAGAGCCCCTTCTAGTACCTAAAAGGGGAACTGAGGAGAGACTTTGGACCAAGGGCATGGAGTGACAGAACAAGGAGGGATGGCTTCAGATTAAAAGAGGAGTGGTTTAAGTTATATATTAGGAAGAAATTCTTTACTTGAGGATGGTGAGATACTGGGACAGGTTTCCCAGAGAAACTGTGGATGCCCCATCCCTGGATGTGTTCAAGGCCAGGTTGGATGGGACTCTGACAAACCTGGGATAATGGAGGTTGTCCCTGCCCATGGCAAGGGGGTTGGAACAACATTGTCTTTGGGGTCACTTCCAACCCAAGCCGTTCAATGATTCTATGCTCTGGATGGTCTCACAGCATCTAGAGAGTTAATGCTGTCTGATGGATCACCACAGTGCTTTGGTATCTAGAAGCGCTTCATTTATTTTTGAAGACTGAAGGGACTCAGCACCACTTGAGCTGCAGGCCTCAAAAACTCAGTGTACTTAAATAAAGTAAAAATAAAAGGAGCAGGTTCCCAGAACAGCTATGCTCCATTATGAATAAACACAGCTTATCTAAATTTAGATGGCCCTGGATTCATATAAAATGCCTGTAAGAGCAACACACTACTGTAAAATAGGAACATGAAGCAGTACTATACTGCATGCTGAGGAGCATTGATTTTTTTATCCGTCCTTAGAGAGTAGGGTGCATCTGAGTGATACCAATGGAAAAAGTATTTACCAGACAGGTCTCGCATCTGCCCAGTTTAGCTTTCTGCTCTATTTTAGAGCAGGCTGTGTACTATTTAAGGGGTACAGACTGATGTAATAGAGTGAGATTGTATTTCAGGTTGATCATTAGAATCTGTATTCTTTCTTTGGACTTATTTGAATTATGGACTGTTGTCTTTCAGTAAAGGTCACAACACATGACAGTCAATTTAGTCTAACACATGCAAACACCTTTCATCCCATCTTCCAGGGACTAAAAACTAACTCCCTTCAGTTAAACAAACTTCTTCCTCAGTGACTTTCCCCAGCTAATAACTGAGATGACACCAGTCTTTGGCTGCCAAGTGACCTGTGCTTGGGCCACATCAGATAAGGCACCACATGAGAAACCTCCCGTGTGTCAAGAACATCTAGCTCGAGTATTTATTTCACCATATTGCAGACATCAAGTTGGTCTGAGAAGGGACCGTGTCTCTCAGGAGACTAAACCAGGCAGAAAAGAGATTTCTGAAAAAATGTGTACGTTTTGATTTATAGGCAAAAATTGCCCTTTGAACAATTTCACTGCAGCTCTTTACCAGCAGCCAATTAAACTGTGCAACAGTGATTACATTAAAAAAACCCAGCACTGATTCTCAGCATTGCATATGAGGCAGCAAATACTGTTAGAAATACGAGTCAGAACTCCCACATGAAAAGGCCAATCTTTCAAGTTGACATTTTCTAAAGCTGGAATTTTATCCCTCCCATTTTCAGGAGGTTTCCACTGGGCAGTAACTGATCACTTGAAAAGTGTTTTTAAAGTCATCATAAGTGCCTGTTGAACCGCCTTGGCATGTGGCAAACGACTGCAGTGCTACCTGCCTGAGATCTGCTCTCTGACAGGCTGTATCTGCTGGCTTGCAGTGATTTGGCTGAAGTACCATATCTGGGGAGAATCCACATTGCAAGCACTCAGAAGAATGTACCTTCAAATAAGGGTTATTGGGCTGATTTCACTCCAGCTGCTCAGTGTACTAGTTTAGTTAATTTATTGGGAAAATTTAGTGTTGATGAAGACCAAACCCATTATGAAAGAAAACTCTCTCTTTGACAGACTTGACACTCTGACCCTTAACAATCTTAGAGTAATAAAAAGTGAGTCTTTCATCTCCAAAATGGAAATATTCTGGTCTTCCCAATAAACAAAGCAGGAAAAACAGTGAAGATTTATCTGTTTTGGATTTGATTCTGTGAAATTTACTCTTTGTTTTAGCCAGACTAAATTCTTCATGTCCACAAAGTGATCCATTCTTCAAAAATTACCTTTAGCCTAAGTATAATGTTGACACGTTGCAGTTGTAGACCTCTCAAAAACACTTTGTCCGTGAGAATTTATGGGAGGAGACCAAGATAGAAATGCAGAGGAGAACCTTCCCCATCCAGTCTTGGCCCATATTCTGTTGTGACTTGTAGGACTTGGGAGACAGAGACAGATGCTGCAGAAGTCTGTTAGAAACCACAGGTGGAGCAGGATAGGTATGAGAGACAGGTAGGAATTTGTCCATGGGGGTGTATGTAGTAGGGAACAGAAGATCAAGTAGGCAGTCAGGTATTTTTGGGGTTAGCTTTTAGCGTTACAGAGCTCATGAGCAGCCTCCAAGCCGTGGCTGGAAAAGGCTGGAATGGGGAGGTGTGAAGACTTACCAGATGAGTCTGGAATCACATCTTCAGTGTCTTTTCTGAGAGTTCGTCTGCAGACCATGGGGTATCACCTGAGTGCCCGTGGCTGTGTTGTGCAGGGCTCCGTTTCATGGCAGGGTTGCTTGGGGTGCTGTTCCTGATCACAGGAGAGAACACTGAGCCATTTATAGCTGGTGAGGTTTTTTCTTTGAGGAGAAGTGGGGAGAGAGATGTTCCTGTGTTTATTGACTGTCTGCTGTGCTGTGTGTGCTTGTTATTGAAGGCAAGGTCAGGGGAGTTCATCTTGTCTCTCAGAGTGACACAAGCGGCCTACTTGGCACAACTTCTCATTTCATTGTGCCTCATCTCAGCGGTGACGGCATCTAGGTTGTCTGCTCAGCGTGTCTGAATCATTGTCAGCTGCTGTAAATCTATGGGCTTTTTAAGGTCTCCAGAAAAGTCTTTATTCAATAATAACAGCTCTCCCCTTCAGCCTCCTCAGTCTCGGATGAGTCAGTAACCAGCGTGTGTGGTAAAAGTGCTGGACTGTCTGTGTCCTGAAATCTGCTTTTAAATGTCATTGGTTTGCTGTGAAGTCCGTGTGGTATTTCCTTGGCCCCCAATCCTCTGGTGGGGACAAAGACCCCTTTGGGGACCTGAGCTGGGCTGTGCAGGGTCTGTTGCAGCTGAAGATGATTCAGAGGCATACTGGAGACAGCCAAAGCCAATTGTTGTCAAAGATGTACAGCTTGCTGGCTGCAGTTACTTTTTTTCTTCTCCTTTCCCACAGGCTGTACCTGCTCCTATCTTTTCAGCCCCTCTTGCTAATAGTTTACATCAGTGTTTTTCCCTTGTGCCACATTTCATCCCAGACACTGTCTGTTCTGCCTTTTGCATCATGAGCCTAAATGAAATTGCTTTTCCTAAATGTTCTGGGAGCTATCCCCTCCCTGTATGGCAGAATAAGTTATCTCCTCGTTCCTTGCCTTCCTTAGCCCTCTTTCTTTTCTCTTATCAGGCCTTCACTAGGTTTCTCGTGTCTTGTTCATCTCACATTCTCTTGAAGTTCCCTGGAAATGGGTAAAAGGCTGAGGGGCAACCTAATAGCAGCCTGTTAGGACCTGCAATGAGGTCCTAACAGGTTCTCCGGAAGACAGGCCCATTCTTTGCAGTGGTGAATAGCAGGAGAACAAGAGGCAATGGGGATAAGTTGAAACAAGAGAAGTTCTCAGTGGACATAGGGGGAAAAAATCATGAAGAAATCAGTCAAGCATTGGAAAACATTGATGAGAGAAACTTTGTGCTCTTCATTGGAGATGCAGCTAGGTGGAGCCTTGAGCTGGTCTGCCCTTCTTGCTGACCCTGCTTTGAACAGAAGGCTGGGCCAATGACCTCCTGAGGTCCCTTCCAGCCCAAGTCATTTTCTTCTTCTAAGTTTTTTCTTGTCTTTGTTCTCACTGTTTTCTCCACCTCTCTCATGCACGATACCATCTTGGTGAATTATCCCTCTAGCTCAATTTCCATTCAGCACTTGTGTTTTCCTGCTAACTTAAAATCTCCGCCTTTCATACTGACTTCTGCCTGCTAACACATAATTATGAAACTTGGTTTAGTTGCAGCATAATTACTCCCCCTTTCCACAAGTGCATCCCCCCCAATTTCTAAACCATCATGTATTCTGCTGCTCTTTTGCCTAATCCAGATATTCTCCACAATCCTGCAACTAGTTTTGCAGGTTGCAGAGAGGGTCTGAAAAACATCTCGGTCATCCAGACCATTTTGGCTGTAGAGAGCTGAACTCAGTGAATTTCCTATTGTTTGCAGAAGGTACTGAAGTCACACTGATTTCACTTTTAAAATGCCAGTACTTTGGTGTTTTTTCAAAGCATGGAGGATGGAGAATGAGAGAGAGCGAGCTGTCATTTTGCTGTTCAAGAAAGCACTGCAGAGCTCAAAAGAGATGTGTTTGAGGCTGCCTTCCCTAAAAGAGGCTTCATTCTCAGCAGTCTGGCAACACACACTCTTAAAATTTGATTCCAAAACGACTTACTAATGATGAAACAGATTGCATTGTCTTTAAACAAATATTTGCTCTACACTGTATGATTTTAAATACTTTTGAATGCAGCTGCAGGAATGATGTCCAGTTGTATAACATTCCTGTTGCTAAGAAGTAACAAAAATAAGTGTAATTATTTATCTTGGATGTCTGAAAAAAATTTCTGACATTTCTTGCGCATTTGTTTGAGTCTGACTCATCATGCAGACTTATAATTAGTGCACTAACTTCCATTAATTAGGCTGACACTTAATTGGATCTGTAAAAAGCGACCGTGACATGTCTGGTTTTAATCAATTACTGCATGCTTCAGTCTGGTTCATGACTGCTGCAGTGATTGTTAATGACTTCGTATTACTGTGAGGCCAAATACATGAACTCAGTAGGTACAACAGTGAGTCTAGAGTTGCTTGGCTAGTTGGAGCTTTACAGTCCACATGGATTTCCTGTTGGTCCTTTTTTCCTCTCCACCTTTTTGGGAGGGGAAGCCGGTAATCTGCTGGCAAGCATGGTGAGTGTGTGCTGAGGATAGCTGCAGTTCAGCCATATTCTGGGATCCTCACATGGAGGGCTGAATGAACTCATAGCAGTCTTGGACTATGCACTCTTTGTGTTATCTCCTTGCTATAAAAATCAAGCGCAGAGAGCAAGAGGTTTTAATGTTCAGCTGGTGAAAGGTGTCGTCAGCTGAAATTCTTGGTCCTCATTTTACAAGTAAGCTAAGCTAAACCAGTACGTTTCTGTCTTGAATCCAGTGTGTAGTCCCTTTTCCTTCTCTGAATGCCTCATCATCCCTATTCCAATCAGTGGTAGGTTCTGTAGGATCTGTGTCAGAAGAACCCAGCATCCATGCGTGTGTAGGGCCTTGCAGCTCCACTTCATCCATGTGCCTGGACAACACTGTGAGAGCTGCAGGGGTTTAAGCAGCTGTGGCTTTGTGAGTGGCAATAGGGCTGTTACAACCCTCTGCCCACATGTTCCTGTGCCACATTCATGGTAACTTCTGCAAACTTGTTTTACTTTATGACTGAGGCAAGCAAGAAGCCTGTGGGCAGCTCAGCTGACCCTCAGTGGCAAACCGACGCCATGGCAAACTTGAGAGCTGATGAGAGCACGAACCTGTCGTGTGTCCAGGCTGCAGCTCGTGCTTCAGGGAGTCTCTATGCCTCAGGAAGTGGCTCCAGGATCAGATGTGAAGTCAGGCAGCTTCATCCTGATTTGCTCCCACAGCTTTCCTTAAAATAGCTGCACAAATCCATTAGCGCGTGCCCTGAAATTCTTCAATTTGCTGTCATTGTACTGAAGTAGAATAGAATATAGATTTGTGTTGTAGTCAGCTGGAACATGTTGTATTTTGTACAGATTTTAGTAATTTTTTTTTATACAGTTGCTTACTTTGTTTAGTTACTGTAGAATTTGAGGCTTTGGAGGTTTTAAATAGTTACACCCAAACTTTAGAGTGTGGCCTGAGCCGTGACTCCTTTTGTTCAGTAATGCACCCACTGATGCTTTTTCTTGTTGTGATTGATACTTGCAGAGTTCGTAAAACCAATGTTCATCTGAAAAATTAAAAAATTTAAATTAAATATCCTCTTCATTGCTGTTATAATGCAGTTTCCAGAGAACATGGGGTTTTTCCACTTTGAAAGGAAAAATATTTAACCCAGTTGTTCCCCTCCAACATGTTGGTAATGTATTTTTATGGCACAGAGAAGGAGTCAATGGGATGTTTAAGTTTGAAAAACATCTTTGCTACCTGTTTTGTTTAAATCTTTGAATTTTGTATCACTCTTTCATAGAATATCTCTGTTAGCTAGAGCATGGGAAATGGTTGTTTGAATAAAATGCTCAGCTACTCTGGTGGCTTTCATCAACCCAGCTTGAGTTTTCATTGCTAATCAGTCATTTTATTGACTTTAATTAGAAACAATAATATCAAAACTAGGACAAAGCTAGACTCCACTGAGAATAAAGTGCAACACTGTTGCATAAAGGGGTGGGGAACCCAGGCTGGTGAGGTCTTTGAGCCTGGAGCAGACGACTTGTATGGCTCTTAAGTAACTCTTATGTCCTTTGTCTCAGTTTTCCCCAATTCTGCCATCTGTAGACTAACAATCCAGTGTCTAGCTCCTCTGTGAGGTTTAATAAACAAACTTCTGGCTGCTTTGCCTGATAATTAGGGTATATGGGTCACTTTGTTATTAATTACTCAAGTGTGCCTGTTTCATATTCAAGCAGAGGAGGATGACCTGCAAAGGATCCTTGTCCCATCTTCTGTTTTGTGCTGCTGAAGCTGGAGCAGAGGCCCTGGCAAAGGGAGGGCAGGTCCTGGAGCATGGCAGGAGGGTGCTGTGCACATGCAACCTCACGGGCATCATGGATCCCTGCCCTTTGCAGGTCGCAGCGAGAGAAGCTGCTCATTGCTTCAGTCTGACTGGCTGCAGGGGGAAGTTGGCACTTCCCAGTCCCTGTCTGGGAACTTAGACGGCTTTCTTTTTTTTAATTTATGTATTTATTTTTGGCTGCTTACAAAAGGAAGTACAGTCCCATCTCATCGCAGCATGAGCCAAAACCTCAGCACTCAGCACACCAGCTCTGCTGCCCAGGCCTGAGCCTCACATATTGCTACAAAAGTCCTTGTGAAGATGCAGCTCTTCTCATCTGCATTTCCCTAGAGGGCAGGCAGAAATGTCATGTCCTATGAGGAGTCTTTTAAAACTCTTTTTTCTGGGTAAAATTCAGTCCCTTCTCCTGCCTTTTCAACAGAAATGTGCATTTTCAGTGGGCAAAATCCAAATCACCAGAAAATAGTAATGAGAGTATTATTTTTACACTGAGGGTAAAACCCAGATATTTCCGTCCAACTCTGACAGGTATTTTTTAATGCAGTCTACCCAGCTCAAGGATGTAAAATATTCTGACTCTTCTCCAAAATGCTGGGCACCTGTACCTTGGTTGATGTTTTGAATAGTTATCTGTGTGTGTATGGTTTTCTGCCTGGGGCCAGGTCATCTTTCAGCATAGAAATTTCAGCATCCCTGAACAATCCCATTCATGTTCAGGTCAAGCACTGCAGCCAACTGGTGTCTCCTGGCAGCTGAGCAAAGTCACGTGCTTTTTTCAGTGGAGCAGGCAGGTCCTCCATGCTCAAAATGAATATGGTCATGACGGAACAGAGTGGAATTAAAGCAGATGGCTCACTTTATTAACTTCTTCACTTCCTAAGGGAAAGGACAGTGGGTAGATAAAGCTAAACTCCTGGGCTTTAGGGTCACCTTGCTGTTCTCTCCTCCTCTGCTCACATCATGTGTTGTTTTGTATTTGGGTTAGAAGTTATTGTTTTTAGATTTTCTTGCAATCTAGATTGGTTTTTTTTTGGTTTTTGGTTGGTTTGTTTTTTTGGTTTTTTGTTGGTTTTTTTTGGTGTATGGCAGGGACAGGTTGGTGGATTATGATGCAAGGGAACATACTGTGTTGAAGGGTCACATGCTGTGTTCATTTAGCATGGCCAAAGATGAGATTTGGCACAAGTCACTGTTAAGTTTAACTCATCCCTGTAGACCTTGCTAGAGTAATCAATATATTTGTGTTTACATAGACGTGCATTGTATTTTGGGGTGACTAATGAAAACTAGTTGTTCCCCTTCTGCCATGTTGGGAATGTATATTTATGGCTTACAGTAGAAATCCCTGGGATGATTAAGTTTTGAAAAACATCTTTGCTCCCTGTGTGTACTGGTGTGGTTTAGTGCTTACCCCTGAGTCACAGGAACCAGCTTCTGCCTCCAGCTGTGTCACTACTGTGTGGTGTGACCTTGGCACTGGCTGTAAGCTGACTGTGCAGGGATTGCATCTTCTTGATTAATAGCCTTGTTCAGAGTTATATCCCCTTGGTTCAACAGCACAAATAAGTCTTTATTACCTCGGTAGCAGCATGGAGTCCTGGCTCAGAAAAGGAGCACAATCCATTCCTGACTTGGGAGCCATCAGCACAATTAATTCTGTTTGGATTGCACTGTAAAAGTTGCCAGTAAGGCAGAGACACTGAGGCCTACAAACATTGCATGAGTTTAATTAAAAGAATGATTTGAAGCAGCTTTGAGCACAGATACTTATTACTTCTCTATTGGTTTCTATCACTTCCTCTATAATGAAATGTCAACGAACTCAAACAAAATGAGCTTTCATTCTGCGTGGCAGAAAGCTCCCAAAGGTGGCTGCTTCTGGAGACTGTTTTCGTAGTGTGTGAAATAAAGGTGAAAGGGGGGAAGTTTCCCCCTTCATGGCTGTTCATAGGGTGGAGAACACAAGTGTGACCTGTGCAGCAGTGAGCCTCCACCATCCATGCAGAGGATTCTGCACTCAGCAACACTTCAGGTACTGCTCCAGTGTCCACTGTAGCTAAAAGTGGTTGGGGCAAGGAAGCTGAGCGTTTTGCAGGATGGGGCTCTGGTGTTTGGTGCATTTCAGTGTGTCGGAAGGAGTGCTGTGGGTATTCTCTTGGCCTCCACATTAAGCTCTCAGATTTTCCCAGAGGACTGGAAGAGCGAAATACAGTCACAGAAAGGGAGCAATTAATTAAGCGGCTCTGTGCCTTCTTGTGGTGTCGACCCCGGCAGCGCCTGTGAACTGCATAAATGCACTTGGGCTTGCTGTCCAGAACTCTGATCTGGGCAAAGCTGACTGCAAAGGGACTCGTTTCAAAGCCTCTCTTGTGTTCTTTGGTAGCACGTACAAGGACAGTGTTACAGACATTACTGCTCTGCCCATAATGGCTAAGGAAAAAGGCTCAACAGATTAGTGGGCTTTTTTTTCCTCTTCTCTGTGTATGCTTTTGTTGGAGATGAGGAATTAGCACTACTGATTTTTTTTAAAAGATTCTTGAGTGCCCACAACCCGAACTGACCTAGGCGCTTTTGGAGACATAGCCAGAATTTTCAAGTTATTTTTAAATGCTGGAAGTCTTGCAGAGGTCTGGGAACGTTAAATGATTGATTATTTGCATCATAGAGCATAGGAGTCACAGCCTTGGACTGAAGCTCCATTGTGCTAGGTGCTGAATGCACACAGAACAAAATTACTGAGTTTGCTCTCAGTACCATGAAATCGGAGTAGAGTCATCTCCCATCCCTCTTTTCTGATATATCTGTACATGCTCAGTGTGATACAGCAGTGTATCAAATCACAGATATGTTTTTTATAGCAGATTAAGTACAAATAAAGGCTGGATTTGTATAGCGGGCATTTGCTTAATATCTTGAAATAGCAGGGCACAGTGAACAGTATATAAATGCCTGGATGGAAAGTAATTGTTCACACACAGCTGATGACAGTGACTGTATGTATTTTTAGCTGTGTTTCTCTGTTATGTCCAGGCCTCTGGTCAGTGCTACATTGGCGTTACCAGATGACTTGCATTTACTGCACTCCTTTGATCGCTTTGCCAGCGTGACATCTGGCTAGTTTCCCTTTGCCAGGGTCCCTGGATCCTGGTGAAGTTCTCATAGTTACTTGTATCTGTCTTTTCCCTTTACAGTTAGCCTGAGAAATGAATGATTCCTCCCCTCCCTGCAGATGGGGGTTTATTTGATGGGGTGGGGGCTGGATGTTGTTTTTTCCCTTCTTTCAAGGGTCAGGCAAATTCAACCTCATGCTGATGTTCTACAGGCCGTCACAAAGCCCTTACTTTTACTGTTGATGAGCACCTTGGGATAGTCCATGGAGTTGCAGTGCTAATGGTTTGTTTTGTAAACATAGGGGGCTCTCTGTGTGCAAGTGCCTAGAGCTGAGGAAAGACAGAAATTGGTTCCTGTGGGAGTTGTTCTGCACTTGCCCTCTCCAAAAGCTCTGTCTTGGGCACAGAGAGGCTTTATTCTTGCAGTACGAAATTGATCTGTGATTAGGAACTGTTTGACCATGGTTGACATCTTGGACCAATAAGAGGGTGGGGTATTTTTTTTTATTTTTGGTTGCTTTTAGGTACCTTGCAGTCAGCAAGCCCCTTGAAAGATCAGTAACTAGTCATCATGCTTGGGCTGCTGTTCAGCAGGAAGTAAGTGTGGTTCAAAAGGCTCTTAGTAGCCTGCATTGCTGGAGACTGCCCTTCTGCCACAGTAACCTACAGTAACTGAGGTGTCAGTGCCTGTGCCTGGGCAGCCACTGAGAAATGTTTCTCCCTGAAGCCAGGCTGTTGCTCTGTGGGTCAGGATTTCCTGCTAGCCAGCTAGTGGCACACTTTAGTTTACAGTGTTACTTTGAGGCCTTCATGTCAGTGAGAGGTTAGAGAACTGCATATGAAACTGAGCAGACCTGAGTGGGTACTTCAGCAATTGCAAGCTTTTCAAAATGTTTTCATCTTGTTTCTGATCCTGGCTCAATCACAAATGGAACTTGGGACTAAATTAATTTAGGAAAAATTCTTTCTTTAACTGAAGGGCCTCTATTTGAAATATTTTAGCAAAAGCCTGAAATGTGAGGACCGGTAGAACAAGAACCTTCATCTAACTCCTGTTTCCCACTGCAGGCCAACCTCTGCAACCTGGCAAACAAAAGTTTTTGACCAGTTTTGCCTTAAACATAGAACAATTTTGACTGCATGACTCATTGTTTCGTATTTGTTGTTTGTATTGCTATAGCAGTTGAGGCTCTTAAGCTTTGGATCCAAGACCTTCTTTGTGCCAGGTGCTGTTAGGAACATGGGGAAAAAAAACAAACCAAAAAGGCCATGTGAGGAAGGACATGAATTTCTGTATAACCCAAGACAACAGGTGGCTACAGATGGGGGAATCACAAGGATCTGATGATATAATAATGAATGACCTGTGCAGTGAGTAATAGTCTTGGTACATCATTTCTGTAAACATTGCTGAGGTTTTATAGATGCTACAGCAAAGGGCAGTTTGAAGGAGGATGACAGAGTGACAGAAGTTTACAGTAACAGCTCAGCAAGTGAGAAAGGCAGCAGAGGGAAAAGTGGCATGCTGAAAATGATGCTTGAAAAAAGATGTTTGCTGCAAAATCTAGTTAGCTGGTTGTAGATGCTGTGGTCATATATGAGAGAGTGCAGGTACAAGAGCAAAGTGGGGACAGAAAGTGTGTTTTTTGGAGGACAGAAAGCAGAGCCATGGGGAAAAGAAACCTACAGGCAGGCTATGTATTCAGAGCCTTGACCTGAAACTTTTTTGTGGTGTGTTTACTACTAGCAACTCAAGGAAAAAGAAAGTGCTCTTTCTTTGGATCATAACCTTTAACCAACATGTGACATGAGAGAACAGATGAGTGAAGCAGAATGTGTGTGTTCCTTTATTTGCTGCGCAGATGTCTCCATAAGGGGCAAAGGAAAAATGCTGCTTTTTGTAGTGTTGTTTATTTAAACTTCAGTTTAACAAAATTAGCCTGTTCAGAAACTTCAGTGAACATCCTTTTTAAGTTGAAAGCTTGCAGAGCAAGATGCAAGTCAAATGCCAGCCCCACAATTAGCATGCATCCTTTCACGAGTGTCAGACTGTGCTTAATCTCTACTGATTGGGTTCTTTTTCTCCTACACGCTGTCTGCAGCTAAAAATAACATCAAGATAACGATGTACCAAAGATAGCAGCTGCCCAGTTCATGGTTTTTCTGAAGCCACTTGCTCTCTTCCCCAATCATGGTTTTCTTCCCATGAAGCATGAGAGGAAACACAGCTGTTGTGGCATCTGTTTGAGAAGCTCTCACTGACTTGAGAGTGTCCAGGAACCCAAGTGTTCATAGACCACAGTGTAAAAGGTATTGCTTGGAGTGCAGTTTCCCACCTAAAATCAAAACTTTTTAAGGTGTGTTGGTGTTTGATAGGAAGGTTTCTCACGAAGGAAGTGGAAACGCAGCATGACACAACTGCAGAACAAGAGAGGATGTATTTAAATAGACTCCCCAGAAGGTGGCTGGAGAAATGGCTTCATAATAGGAAATTAACACTATCCCAGATGTGTTCTCTGCAGCAGGGACCCCTTTCAGCTGAACCATTCTTAGCTGAAAGAGCCCTGTTCTTTATCTCGGTGGCTCTGAGCAACGAGCTTCTGTCTTACCACTAGAGGGGGGCTGCAAGCCACATACCTCCCATCCTGCCGAGCTTCACTGGCCACCCCTCAGCGCTCACTAACCCAGCAGCTCCAGCAGCATGGCCCACTCTGTTGAGCGCTGAGGTCTCACAGCACCCGTGAAGGTCAGGGCATTGCAGACAAAGAAATGTAAAGGCACGTGGATGAGGAGAGCGTGACTAGTACAATAGCTGGGTGCTTCTCTGGTTGTCTGGTTCTGCAGAATGTTGGGTTTTGTTCCCACACAGTTACAAAAAGTGTCCCAAGCATGACTTGTGTTCAGAGAAAACTGAGGTGTGCAACCTCCCTGAGTCATAAAGAGATGTGAATAACCCCTCTCTGAGCCTGGGTGAAGGAATGTAACAGCAACATATTCAGCAGCGCCATTGAACTGGTGAAAGATGAAATGGAAACATAATTGTTTCCAGATGCCAGAAGAAAAGTGAGGCCTTCAGGTGTAACACACTCAGTAGGGTGCTGGACCTGACCTATCTGTTTCTTTCTGCCTTGCAGGGCTTTTACTCACGTATTCACTTTTGGCCCAACGTTCCGAGCAGAAAACTCACAGAGTCGCCGGCACCTGGCGGAGTTCTACATGGTGGAGGCTGAGCTGTCCTTCACTGAAAGCCTTCAGGACATCATGCAGGTGGGCACTCCTGTCTGTGCAGGACTGGTACCAGAGTTTCTTCCTCTTCCCTGAGCTGTGCTGCCTGCCCTCAACTGAGGTCACAGCTCCTCTCACCGTGTGTGAGCCAGGTAGAGGTTGCACAGGTATTTCCCAAGGGGTAGGGTTTGCTCAGCAGAGGTGAGGCCGTAGAGGGAATTTGGAAGGGAAGATAGAGGTGCACACAGCCCTCATCTGAATGAGAAGCTCCACAGTTGCTGGAGGTGTATAAATGTGCTTGACTAGTGCTAATGAAAGTGGCTCTCTCCCTTTCAAAATCATCAGCACCTTTTTACTGAATGAGCTGTATTTATGCAGTGTGTCCCTTGGTGTGCTCTGTAAAGACCTCCTTGTAATCTGCATTGAAATCTGAAGTAGAACCAACAGTTTCTGGCATATACTGTTCACTGTGGCATTAGCAGAAGACTGGAGGAAATCCTTAGTCAGCTGGCTTTTGATTTTTCAGTATTGACCTCTCAGTTGCAGTTTAACCACATGATGGATGCTAATGCACCTTACTAGTCTCAGCATAAGCCAGCTTATACCCAGTAGGACTTGTGAGTAAACATCCACACACACTCTGATTTATCAGATAAGCTCTGTGAAAAGCGATTGGAGAAATAACCTTAAAAGGAAAATACCAGAGGCACTGGCTACAGATTTATAAAATAACATCCAGGTGGTGGTTTCTTCAGCATGGGTCTTATACAGTGCTGAGTCAGCATGGCCTGAGAGAAGAGCTGATGTGCTCTGTATGCTGCTTCTGTGTCTGGGATGTCTGGATGGCCCTGGGCTATGTGGACTGACCTGTTCAGAGCCTGTGCTCCATCATTAATAGCATCCTGCTCTTTCTTTTCTCTCTCCTTTTCTCCACAACAGCTTTGTGTGTTCTGAGAGCACAGCCTGTGTATATGTACACACCTTGATTCCTGAGCTCCCTGGTTTTTTAGGTAACCAGGAGCCAACTGAAATCTTCACTGCTTTTACCTAAGTAGGGTCTTCTGTTAAGTGGTGTTTGAGCCCTTCAACACAGAGTCAACATATCTCATGTGGAGAACCCTAATTTCTTGGCTTTTGAAGTATAGACAGACAATTCAGACAATTAGATTTGAGAACTGTTCTGGAATATGTAGGGCTTTTATTTGTAGGGAAAGGAGGAACTTCCTCTCAACTTTGCCTTTGTTGTTACTAAGTATCTTGTGAAGTCTCAACTTGAGCTCTCTTTTACTCTTTTATATTTTCTCTCTGTCCCAATGTCTTTGACAAGCACCTTTCCCTGTAACAGTCTCCTAGCACCCATCATTTTGCATTCCTCATAGTGAATTTATATTGCAACAGGCTTAATTTTGTGGTGTTCTTACTTGCAGAAATGGAGTTCCCATTTTGTTTCTTTTTAAATCATTGGGCAATCTCTCTTAAAAAAAAAACAACGAAAAAAACAAACCAGAGAACCCTGCCAGAAAACCTTGCTCTAAAGCCTAAGTTCCTTTCCTGGTGTAGCTGACCTAGATTCAGTGTTCTCTCATGTATCTGCCCATTGGGCATTTTCTCTGTTTGTTGCCATCTGCAAGTTCTTTATTCAGTGCAAAACGCCCAGTTGAGAGCTTTGGGGGCTCTTGGCCAGCATTAGCATCTGAACTTTGTCCTCACATAAGGAGCTGGATTGTTTATAATTTATTTTCAAAATTGCTGTTCAACATTTGGACTAAGTACCTCTCACTTGAGCAAGTTAGTGTGCAGGGAATGCTCAGCATCTTCAGGGATATCTTGAAGTATTTGCTTATATGCCATTAAAGAGCCTTCCTACAAAGATGTGCATGTTTACCATTCACTGATGAGGCTTGAGATCTTTCTCGCAGCCAAAGCTCCAAAAGCAACATAGCTTTCCTTATGAACTAAAAGGAAAAAAGAAGATTTAATAACCAAGTTACTTGTATTTTGGAACAAAGGGCCTGAAATCTTAGAGCAGCGGCCTTTTTTCCCCCACTGTAATTGCACAGAGTAGTGCTCAGTTATTCCTAAATTAGTAGCACAGTTCTTGTGAAGTCTCATGTGTCTTAATCATGCAATCTAAATTTCTGTTCTGTGCCAAAATGTGTTTTAGTGCTACAAAGAAGCTTCAACTCTCACAATACTGGTTTCACAATGCTTTCTGTGGAAAGTCCCATGTGCTCAGTGCTGTACTTGACGCTGCATGGCTGGGTGATAGTATTTCTGCTTTAGTGAACAGGGTGCATGTGGGGGTATCTAAGGATAGATACTCTCTGTAGCCTCTTTCCACAAGTCGAGTTAAGAAGTTGGGCCAGGTTGCCCCGAGGCACTTGTCCTCCAAAATGGATGAGAAAGAGAAGGATTTAGAAAAAGGTCAGGTAGACAGTGCAAGAGGTCCCATTGTGGAAGTGTCTGGACTCACTAGAGATGTCAGCCCTCCAGCACCTGAATTGGAAGTCCAAGATCTCCAGTTTCATTTGTCCTCTAAGATGCCTGTTGTCATTCTCTCCCTCCCTCTTCTATGCTGTGTAATGTTGTATTTGTAGGCCATGATCTTCTGTTTTTCATTCCACTGTCAGCAGTGTAGTAGATACAAAGGATCCCACTTCACTCATGGCACTAATGGAGTCTCAAAGAGGCCATATGATACAGTCATTATTGAATTTCATCAAAAGCACATACAAAGCCACACTAAAAAAGACATTATTTAGGCTGTAAAGTTAGGAAATGCCAGAAGGAAGATTTCCTGAGGGCATTTTCAGGAGTTTATGCATAGTGTTAGTCTTCCTTAACAAGATCACATCCTAGCACCACTGTCTCTTTAAGGGATGGAGAATATATCTCTTTAAGATGGAGAATACAATTTAACAGTCAGTATTTGAGCTCTGTCCTGAGGGCAGAAGTATTGTCTTCCACTGGTTTTGTACTTTATCAAAATTAATTTGCTCTCATTACAGCCTAGTGACATGGAGCATTATTACCTCCATTTTACAGAGGGGAGTTCAGGCATGAAATGAAATCAGTTGCACCAATTTTGGGTGTCAGCTTTAGAGAGCTTGGATCTAAAACATGTATGTGCTTTGATTTCCAGACTAGTTTGCACTCAGCATTCTGTCTTCAGTGCCAAGGCTAAGGCACTTGGGCAAGGCTGACTGCAGTCTTGAGGGAGCAAATGCTGATAATCACATGGGAAAGGTTTGTTCTAAGTGTCTTGTACAGCCCTCTTTAGGGACATTGGGGTATCTGCAGTACTGTAGGTTCCTCGTCTGAAGTGGCATCGAGCTGCCATATCTGAGGCTTATTCTCTTCCCTAACTTTTATCAGCATTCAGCTTCAGTGGCCAGTGAAGCTGTGGTCTGGCAGACAAGTCTCCTTCCTTGTACTGCAACAGCATCTCTCCAGAGAGGGGCCTGAACTGTTGATTGTGTTGCTGAGAGAGGAAATTTTATGACCAAGATCAGATGTGAATCCTCTCCTCTCTCTGTGTGTGTGTGTATAACAGTGTGTGTGATCAAGCATGGAGGCAACAAACAGTTGTCCACTGGTGAGTGTTTGGTATGTAAATGGCCTGTGATCTACACTGCATCCATATGCATGCCCCAGGTAGATACATAAATGAAAATCCTACTAGTGGGTCATGCGATTTTTCTTATGAAATGTTTTTTATGTAATAAAGATGATTATTTGAACCTTTCTTGGAGTGCACAGCACTTCAATTGCTGCTGCTGACTTTCACTACTGCTTTATTGGGGATTGCTTCTGTTTCAACTCTGGTCATAATTTTGTTTGGGGAGAGGATCCAAAGTATCAAAATATCCAGGGTGAAATTAAGCAATACCCGTGGGAGCTGCTCCTAATCAAAATGGAACTGTTAACCATTAAATAATAGAGCAACATTGGGGAAGGCCAAGGTTGATACTGCTGAAGCTTCAAAAGTGAAAATCAAAAGAGAAAGGCTGAAAGGGTTGAGGGAAGGGAGAAAGCTTTTATCTCTGTCCTCCTTGCCTGCCCTCCTACCAGGACAGTTTCCACATTGCCATTGTGAAGCAACCACATTATTGGGCTTTTGTGACATCAGGAGTCCCACCTCTGAGATGAGCTCCTTGCTGTGATCCCAATGCTTTTTCCCGGTTTAAGACTCCTGTCAAACACATTTCTTTCAGAATACATTCAAAATAATCATTTCACCTTTATCTCAAACTCACGTGTTCTCTTAAACCAGCAAACCAATGATTACACTTCTCCACTCATTTTTCCTGTAGCCTACTTTGCAGTCCTTCATTATACTATCTGCTTAAAGACATAAATTCTCACTTTGAGAGACTTCTTTCCCTCCTTTTCTTTTTTTTCCGTCTACTGTTTGTGCCTAGTACACTTTTGGCATAAATAAGAGCAATGAGGAGACCAGTGTATGACCCACGTGTCTGTCTTTTTGGCAGGATAAAACCTCAGTCTCAAACCTGGAAATATTTCTCAGATTGTTTTTCCCATACCACCCACATCTTTTTTCCACAAGAGGAAGCTGCTTATGTTGAATGCTGTGGGAACCTAATTGTTACTTTATCGCACAGTGAGGAAAAAAAGTGCTAATTAAACAACATGCTTTTCTGAAACCAGATGATACTTTCATTTTCTAGAAAGAGGAAGCTTAATGTAAAATCCCTTCGTCTCTGCCTGGTGAAACCAGATGAATTGCCAAGAAGTTTTCTAATTTCATTTGCATAAGCCTTCTTCTAGCTACTTTGAAGAAAGTTCAAAGCTGACTGTTTGGTTATTTGCCACTCAGCAGCAGGAATGCTGGCTTTTCATTTCCTCTGTGTTTGAGTACCAGGAGGGGTAAAACTGCTCATCTGCATATGATAATGCTCTTCCCTTATTTGCATCTTCCCTTTTTAAAAGGAAGGCCCAGGTTGATGCAGGAGCCTGGAGTTTGAGTTTGGCTCCAGAGGAGTCCAGATGGACTGCTTTACCAGCTTCACTGGGCTGGTGGGATGCAGAGGTTGTTCACCAGTGCAGAGCAGTGTTTCAGCAGCTTGGGACGGGTGTGAAGAATGTTCTTCTAAACATAAGCTTGAACAATGTGACTGAAATCTCATCTTGGCTATGTCAGTAGCCCAGCTGCTTTGTTTCTGGGCCTTGTGTGTTCCTCTTAGCCTGTAAGATCTAGTTCCTGGTAAGGCATAGACCTACTGCTTCTTCTTGAGATCTGCGGACTGAACAACCGGTTCATCTTTTCAGTCACAGGCTTTGTGGTGTCTAGGGGCTGCTGTTCACCAGAATATCATTGGTGGAAACTCCACTTCTCTGAACTGCAACTAATGAAGCAGTTGTTACTCTCACCAAAAAAAAAACCAACCAAAAAACAAAACCACCAGAAAAAAACAGGAATGTGCCAGAACTTTGCGATGCTTTTTGTTAGGAAAGAGCCTTGTCCCATCCCAGGCTGAGGTGATGTGCAGCCCCAGCTGCATTGCTCTGTTCTTAAAAAAGAGATGAGAATTTTTGAGGTTTTGAAGAAGGGTTGGGATGATCATCAGTTAATACCACAGGTATCAACTACCTGCTTTGTGCTGGTGTAAGACTACAAGGAGCCATGGGAACTCTTAGTCTGCACAACAGCAAGTGTCTTGGATGGTCTGCTTTGCTTAACCAAAAGAGAAAATTACCCTTAAAACGGGTTGATGAAAATGCAGCCGCATCCCTTGTGGGGGCTTTTAATGGCATTTTAATTTCTTAATGAGTGAAGCCCGTTTTACAGGATAAGTATATCCAAATTGGATGATAATGTCGTTTAGTTAATCGGCATTAGTTTAGGGAAATGGAGCCACATCTTTTTAGTTTCTCAAACATCCCTGCATTGATGTGTCCTCTGCTCATCTCTGTACATGTTTACTTTGCCCTTACTGCACAGTGTCTCTCTAGCTGAGATCTGTTTGATGGGCTGGCTCTACACACTACATGTTAATTCCCTTTCCTTTAGTTTTGCCTTTTCTAACAGCAAAGCGTAAATCCGGAATTGTTCATTACAGGACAGATACCTCACCAAGAATTAATCTGAGACTGGACCCACAAATGGTTGTAACATGTATGTGTGGCTGGCCAGGGTTGCTGCTTGTATATTTTAGCTGTGATTTTTTTTCACAAGAATTCCTGACTGAAGATACTGAGGTCATCAGCAGACACTGAAGCCCTAAACCCATAGCAAAAATAAAGGTTCCAGGCCTCTTCAGCTACTAAACAAGCCTGCTAATTAGGAGCATTAGCAAGCTGGTTCCCTCTTATGCAGTCTGGCCATGCAGAAGGACACAAGCTCCTTTGGCCGATGTGTACGTTGTTTCATTTATAGTCTGGGACACCTAAGCAATGTTCATCTTTCATGTATTCCTTTTTTCTCTGTTAGGTTATGGAGGATCTTTTCAAGACAGTGACAAGCACTGTGCTCTCCAAATGTCCTCATGATGTTGAGCTTTTTCATAAATACATAGCTCCTGCACAGAAGGTAATGCATGTGACAGGAAAGAACTGCAATCCTGTTTGGTGTTTTGGGGTTCTTAGCTATAGGAAGACTTAATATTTTTAATCTTTTTTTTTTTTTTTCTGTGTTGTCCTGTGTTAAGAAACTAAAAAGGAAAATGTCAGCCTGAGCTTAAGTGATTGTTCAGGCCAGCAGAGAGAGGACACACAACTTGTAGCTGGTAGCAACTGTGGTAGAATTGTAGTTGTCACTTCATCTGGCAGCCTCTGAATCATCAGCTTCAATAATTGGGTACCCTTTTAGCACCAAATGGCCAGGAGTGGATTTTGACTGATATCTAGATCAGAATGATGCTGTACTACAAATTAAAACATAGAGGGAAGTCACTTTCCTGAGTTTGCCCCTGAACCCTTAAGGGTAGCTTTACATGTTTATGTTTTTCTTGTTTTGACCAAGGACAGGTTGGAACACATACTGAAGCACAAATTTATGATGTAAGTACTATTTCAAAATTATCTGGTAGAGGGCTATTTGGGGAAAGAGTTCCTATTTTGTGTATGTCCTTTTTCTTTCACAACTCCGTGTCTTCTGGGTTAGCATAATGTCTCCAAAAGAGTATGAGTTGCAGTTCCCTTTTACTGTTTGTCAGTTATAGCCTTTCACCTCTGCATGATGCTGACATCTGAATCTGCTGGCCTTTGGCTTTTTCTCCCCTGGACAAGATCCTCAGGTGCATTCTCCTTCCAGCATGTACCTGCACAGTGGTTGCTCCCAGTCTGGCTTGGTTTTGGCTTTGCTTCTCTGCTTTCATTCACACTTCCACTCCAGTTTCTCTCTTTTTATGAAAGTATTTAATGATATTTAAAAATCCCAATTGTTCTTTTTTTTTTTTCCAATTGCTTGTGTAACTCCTATTCCCAGTTCTCTTTGTGCTAAAGAACTGAAGGGTTTGGGTTTCCCTCACTGGCCCCAAGAGTACCACCTCCTCCCTACTCCTGCTTGTCTGTTCAAACAGTGGAGCTCTCCATTTATCCCGCAGAACGCTGTAGGGCTGCTCAGCCCAGCACTGGTTGTCTTGTTAAGCAGCTACAGCCACACAGGATCATGATGGATCCCCCTGGTGCCTGCATGAGCACCATGGGACACGTCAGTGAAGTTACTGTCTCCCCATTTCAGTCCTCTCTTTGGACCTAACTGATGTTCCTGGAAGGACAGAGTTGCACTCAGCTTCTCCCATGCTCCAAGGAAAAAGGGAGAGAGTCAGACCATCTCTTTCTCCCTCTCTGCTGGCAGATTTGGGGCATTCCTGGCTTACACACATTGGTTACATGTGTTGAACGTGTGCCAGTGATATACCTCATTTGGGCTGTGGCCTCACATAACCCAGACATGTGGAGCAATATATTCCTTCTTGGGGTGTTTCCTCCGGAAGCCTACCCTGTTTTAGTGAAACCTTGTAACTGAGTATAAAGAGCTTGTGCTCCTTAGGGAATTTGGTTTTAATTGGATTTAGCTAGCAATACAAAGATGAAATTATTGTGATCATGTTGTTCTTTGTTCTCCCTGTCTGCAACATTTTGCTTGGTGTGTGGAAAACTTGGCTGCCACATTATCTTCCATTGAGTCTTGATTTCCAGTTACCAAACCTGGAGCCTTGTTCACTGTACCTTTTTTGTTTGCTTTGCCATGATGCTGTTCTTTTGTGCTGGTGGAAATTGGTGGAGAATCTCCTCTCAAATCTGACAGAGAAGTCAAGAAACATTGGTGCACATAAATCTCACGGTTTCTGCAAAGTGGAAACATTTGAGCTACAAGCCCTTTGCACCCTGGGCTGTTATTTTTGCCTAACACACCCTGAACTAGAGCTATGTTGTTGTAGCTATGCTGATGAGGACACATTGTTTTCTTTTAAAAAAGTCCCTGAATTTCTATGAAGCAATTCTCTGCAGAGTTCACTTCTGACTGAAATGCAACATTGCAATAATGCAGAAGTGTTGAGAGCTTAGCACTTCCTGCCCTGCATGTAGCTGAAGAACAGGAAAACATAGGGTTCTTTCCATATAAAATGCTTTTTGGTTTCTGTCCAAAGAAGCATTGCTGGGAAGTCTGACATTACACACAAGTTGGCATGGTGGTGGGGAAATGCCTCCTTAATTTTCCAGCATGGCACTTAGCCAGAAAACTTTGTTATTCCTTTCATAGTTATCTTAAAGACTTTTTTCTTCCTCTTGCAGAATTTCCTACAGTGAAGCAGTGGAAATTTTGAAGCAAGCTCCTCAAACTTTCACTTTCAAGCCAGAGGTAGGTCGTTGCCAGCTGGTTTGTCCCTATGCAGAGCCTGAACTTTGTAGAATCTTCCTTCTCTCTCTCTCATACCACAATTGTTGTTACTTTACTCAGATTATCTGCCTCCTGGGGTGTTTGCTGGGTTGTAAACCGGGTGTAACTTTTGCCCTTTGGGGTTGAAATGGGAGCAATACAAGGAGTGAGGTGTGTAGCAGAAGAAGATGTAACACTTGCAGGGAAGGAAGTGATGAGATTGCAGTTGAAGGACCAAGGCTTTAGCAAAGGCACTTCTCTTTCCTGTATGTGAGTAGCGCTGAGAGTGTTGCAGATTCAGGAGCAATCATCTGAGAACATCTGCTGTAATAGTCCTCAAATAAAGGAAAGATAAGAGGATAGCACTGGAAGTTTGACAAGGATTAATAAGAATACCATGTCAAAACACCATGTAATCTAGCTGTAGGTAAAGGGAATCCCTTGTCTTTCCAAAGCATAGATGTTGACTGGGAAAAAGAGTAACTTGCTAGTCTTTCTAATGCTGCTAGGTTATGGTTTCCTAAAAATCTTATTTTACCCAAGTTCAAACACACACCTGGCCCATTATGGGACAGCATTTGTGGTGGTGCTCATCTCATGTGTATATTGTTTTATCATTATCTCATTATGATACTTTGAGGAAAATAGCCCTCTGGCTGAAGCCACCTTCACAGCTAGTTGGGTAACTGTCTCATCTCTCTGTGCAAGTGGGTGTAGAACCTCAAATCTTGTATCTGTGCTACCTGGATCTGAGACAGCAAACTTGGGATATTTTCATATGAAGAGAGTCTGGGGAAAGGTCTGTTCCCCTCTTCCCCTTTCATTCCCCCAATATTGTTTGCACATCCTATAAACGGACTGGGGATCTCAAGTCAAAAGCCACAGGATTTATAACATCCCTGGAAAAAAGGAAAAGTGAGGGGCAATGCAAATGTCCAAGGCTTCTGATAACAAAGAATTGGTTAATAGGATGCTAGGTTTTCTTAAGTGAGAATTAATGTAGCATGTAACAGGACACAGCAGGAAGAGCACGTTAGCCTAGGAAAGCTGCTTCCTGCACACCAAAAAAAAAAAAAAAAACTGGTTTGCTGGTAAGTAAGCTGGCTTTGGATAGGTACCAGTTTCCCTTTAGATACGCAGTGTAGGTTGGTTTTTTGCTTGTTTGTTTGGGTTTTTTTCCAATTTGATACCAGATGCTTGGGCTTGATGCAGGGATGATCTGGCCCTGTTCTGTGTAGTTAAACCATGTTATCTTCCATGCTTTGCTAAAACTCATGAAACTGTTACTTAGCAGATTTTCCCAGTGACCCGTATGAGAAGTTGCTTTGCTTTGGTTTCATGTTATTCAAAGCAGCACATCTCTCTGTGTACAGGGATTTTGCTGAGTCTCTTGCCATGGCCAAGAGGCACCAAAGCAGATTCTCAGGCCCCTTTTGCTGTCTTTATAGTGGGGCTGTGACCTCCAAACGGAACATGAGAAGTACCTGGTGAAGCACTGTGGTGATGTTCCTGTGTTTGTAATTAACTACCCGTACGACCTCAAACCTTTCTACATGCGGGACAACGAAGATGGCCCTCAACACACAGTGAGTCCAAGGGTCACACCTCCACCACTTTTTTGGCTAGGCACATGTCTTGGCCTACTGTTAGACATCATCTGCTGGGCCTGCCCTCAAGAAGTTCGAGATAAGATGTCATCATCAGGTGATCCTGTCCAGTTGTTTTCCTGTTGTAGAAAAACTACCCAAAGCAGGAACAACAAGCAGAGGAAGATTCAGGAGTTGGGATAGTGTTAACTTTTTGCTTAATTTCCTTAAAACAAGTTTGCCATAGTTCATTTCTTTTCTTGGTAAACTTCTGTACTATTCGGTGAAATGCCTAGAATTGGATGGCTCCAAGCAGTCTGTGATTCTGTTGTCATCCAAATGTAGCATCCATGTAATGCTCAAATAGCAGATGGGCACAAGAAGTAAGCTCTTTATCAAGTCTTATGCTTTGAGACTGTGATTTCCCAACTGAGCTGAGGCAACCTGAAGCATTGCTTCTGCTAAAAAGAGCAACTACCCACCATGTATCACTGTGTCTTCAGTGGCAACATTTCAGCTGTTGGAATCGAAAAATAACCCTAGAAGACAACCCAGAGAAGACAGACAAACCTAACAGCTTCAGTGGTAACATTTGGATCCTAACGCTTGGATCCAGCACAGGTGCCATTGCTACCATATCCACTAGACCTGGCTCAAGGAGTGGGGGTATATAGGGCTGAACACAAGCTACAGCATGAGAGCAGGGCATCAGGGTTTCAGAAAACTTGCCCGTGTGTCTGCTGTCTTGTGAGCTGATGTTGGGTTCTTTATAGCCCCACACATGTTGTCACCAGAGTAACTTGGTGAGATTCAGTTCAAACCACTTGCAGTAGATGTTCTCAATCTGGGACATCTCTGCTGTCATTTAGGTTTTCTGTAGATTACTGATGTTTATCCTGGCAAAATTTCCTCTCAGTCTTCTCCTGTCAGCAAGAGACGTTTCAAGTATGTGCAGATCCTTAAGCGCCCTGGACTCTGGAAAACTTACAGTAGGGTTTTACGAAAAACCATCAGTGTCAGTTGTACTTCTGGTAATCCCTGTGTGGCTATGTGGCATGGTTTCAGTTAGTTTTCTTTCTTTGAAGGTTGCAGCTGTTGATCTCCTTGTACCAGGAGTAGGGGAGTTGTGTGGAGGCAGCTTGAGAGAGGAGCGACTGGCCTTCCTCGAATCACGCTTACAGAGGTATGGAAAATCCACAGATGCCAGGAGACGAGCCTGACCAAGGGAGCGTTTCAGCAGCTCTCACTGGTTGGCAAGACAGAGGGCTGGAAGGGCAGCTAATGTACTTAAGATAAGCCTATTTTTGTCTTTGTGATACCTGTGTATCTGAGTAGGGGACTGCAAACTGGCGAACCAGTTCTTGTGTTTCTGTCGTAGGTATGCAAATAGCCTCTCTGTTTTAGCTCATCAGAGGAGAAAAGTTTACTTTATGCTAAGAAGCCAGGGCAACAGAATGCCTCAGCTCTGCTGTAACTGGCCGGAGCAGGGTCTGCTGTGGGACACTTCATCCTTGAGCCTTTTCTTCACAGTTTTTGTGGCTGAAAGTGGATTGTGAAGGTGGAAGTTGTCACGTATACAGAACTTAGATATATTTGTCATTGCATTATGTAACTGAGGAATTGCAGTTTTGGTCAGAAGCTTTGCTGGTTGTGATGCAGTTGGCCTCAGTGACTGGCCTGATTTCAAAAAATATGGTCCTTTGCTAACAGTTTTGTGGGAAGCTTCACTGGAACTGCCCAAGACCTATACTGTGTCATGTGGGCTCTTCTTTTCCTGCTGCCTTAGTCTGCTTTTTGTTACTTTGAAGTAATTTTAGGCTAAATCTAATGTCAGAATATCAAAGCTGCTGTAACAATAATTGACATTCCGCATGGGGTTGTGATGGTTTTACTTGGCCCAGTTTTTGCTAGTGGGGAGGGAGGGGCACAAAGATGGCTCCTGTGTGTCCTGTGTGAAGGTTCTGGATGTTTTCCACCCTGTCCAGCAGAGCCACTCTCTGATGGCTCTGAAGATGATGGACATGCTGCTGGCCAAACCTGGGCCAATTAGAGATGTTAGTTACACCTCTGTGAAAACATATTTAAGAAGAAATCAAAACAATGGGTGCACGCACTTCTTTGTAGCCAGAGGAGGAGGAGGAGGTAAAAATATGTGAGGGAAAGCAACATGGAGACACCAAGGTCAGTGGAGAAGGTGGGG
>VZTX01003157.1:883073-901891 GCA_013400915.1 Pardalotus punctatus
TTAAGAGCTTATTTTTAACTGTCATTTATCCTCTGACACTGTTAGGTTAATAAATCACTTTGCAACCTAAGTTTCCCACCGGTTTGCTCGTGTTCTCATGCATCCCCTCCACACCACTGCTTCATCTCAACTCAAGAGTCCAGTGTGTTTGTGTTGGTTTGATTCCTCTCCTCTGCACAGCTGCAGCAGGAGAGAGCACAGAGAGCAGACATTGCAGGTCCCTGGCATTTGGCCGGGGTCAAACCTCGACGGGGTGATTCTCCATAGACAGTTATTTTCTGCATCCCATCTGATTGTTCAAAAATTTTGTAGAATCAGAGAATGGTTTGGGTTGGAAGGTACCTTAAAGACCATCTAGTTCCAACCCTAGTGCCATGGGCTGGGACACCTTCCATTGAGATCAGGTTGTGCAAAGTCCCATCCAGCACTTGAACACTTGTTTTTGGGCCAGTCGTACACTTGTACAAAGCAATGTTGGAGGAGGATTAATCCCAGAGTAACATCATTTGCACATTGGGAATTAATTTGTTGCTTAAATCAGCCACATGCTCACACAGTTATATCCAGTCAGTGGAGAAGAGCACAGTCCATTGCAGCATAATGAATCCAAAAGTCACCGGGTGATTAAAATCACCAGAACATTAATTCTCGATTTTTAGTGTAGGATGATGATAGTCCTTGTGCTTCCTGCTGCCTTCCCTGTGAGGTCTCTGAAATAGGCATGCTTCGGCTGATATAAAGTACAATGTTGCCTGTTGCACGTTTTTGCCAGTATCTGAGCCTGCAGTCCTCCGGAGGAGGAGGGTCCGTGTGCAGTTTGAAGCCAGACTTTCTTGTTTGTCAGGAAAGCCACAGAAAGCATTTCAGGCTACAAAAGGGGTGTGTCTTCAGTAAGTCACACCTCCTTTCACATACGTTTCTCAATTTTGAGTCCTCAGGATCTGATTTTGTTGCACCCAAATACTTTGTTTAGGCCTTCAAATTCTATTTCCTGCAGAACCAGCATAACCTGAGAGAGCAAAAACAGGATTCTTGTCTCCTTATGCATGCTTCATACAATAGTTCACCAGACTTTCCCTTTTCTTGTAGCATCCTCTTCCAGGCAAGTGCTGCTTGTGCAGATCAGCTCTGTTCCTTTACTTACAAAGGGTTTTCTTTTTCTTTCACAGGTTAGGACTCACAGATGCCTATCAATGGTAAGATGCTACCTTGCTCTGCAAGCTCTATTTCTTTTGAGACTGTTTAAGCAACTGGGGCTTTCTTGTTGTGTTTTTATTTAATTTTGGTTCTGTTCTTGAGGGAACATTTCTTGGCCCTGTTGCCCTGCCATCACTGCCAATCTAAATGAAATAGCCAGTTCATTTAAACAAATTTTAATCTAACGCCACTTAGTTTATGCTTTCAATTTGTTCACTCATGGCACAGGTTATTCCTCTCAGGATTGCATGAGGTGGATTAATTTACAACCCATAATGATTTTTGATATTAAATCATTAGGCTATGTTGGAAGTTGAGTAGATTCTCACCACCATGCACAAGCTAAACAGGTTACAGAACCATAAACAATTTGTGACCTTTAACAACTCTGTGAATAACTCCCTTTACAATTGACAGGGCAGTTGGGTCAAAAAATCTTCCCCAGCAAAGCAGTTAAAGCAATTAAAACTGTCCTCCTAAGGAGACAGATCAACCTTTGAATTAACAGTTTAACCTAGTAAAATGACAGAAGGTTCTTAGTGTTCCTCTCGACAAGTGTTTCTTGGTATGTACTTCATCATGGCTACTGAGAGAGTGCTAGTGCAGAGAATTTTAAATTTAGAAGAGTATATTCAAATATTTTGCAGTATTTGGATTGATCATTAGGAAGGCTGTCTTGAAAAAAGCTAAGTGTAGGTTCTTCACTCTCCTCTTCCCACAGTATGAAATCAGTGAGGAACAGCCCAGTGCATGGCAGATCTTTACATCATCTATGTGCAAACAGGGTGAATTTAATTTCTTCCTTTGTTGTTGTATTTGTGGGCCAGAATGCACCATATCCCTTTATCTGAGGGAAGGATTATCCTGAACAAGGGTGATAAGTTGTGTGGTTAGATGCTGAGATACAGCCCGAGGAAGTCTGGTGTTCAGTGGCAGAGCCTTCCATCACTACTGAGACAGCAGAGCTCTGCCTCATGCTTCCCTCAAAAATATATTAGGACATTGCCTGTCACCTGTTTGCATTTTCATGTGATATGTAGCAACCATATTCTGGAAGCTTTTCCTGCTGTAATCTTGTTTTGGAGACTCTTTCCTCCTTTATTCCCTCCACTCAATCACAGACAGTGTAACTTCCTGGAGAAGATTAAATCTGTTGTTACCCCTGCCACAGCAGGGTCTGGTGTTCCAGGAAGGTGCAGGATAGTAGTAATTCTGGATGCTTCTGGACTGCAGTCTGAAATCTGCCAGAATACAGGTAGGTGGTTTGCCAGCATCCATCTTTGCAGTAGAGGTGGTAGGAGAGACTAAAATTAATCTCCTCCAATTTCATGATTGCATTGAGACTCCAAAGCTGGCTCACAAACTCCTGGAAGGACAGCTGAGTCATTCCTTTTTAAATGTAATATTTGCTGACTTTTGAATGTGATCCCTTTTGAAGTCCTTCAGCCATTGCCATATCTCTGATTCTACCTGTATACTTCCCCCCACTAAGCAAGAGAATATTGTGGGGTCTGACTGTTTCTATGAGTTTCAGGATTGCCTTGTTTGTGGGAGAATCGTAGGGCAGAGGCAGCTGATGATCTGAAATACTGCTCTGCTTCTTACTATTCCTACCTTTTAGGAAGTCTTTCAAAAAAGTAGATAAAGTGACATGGTCAAACTCCATGAATCTTCGTCAGTTCCTACATCTTTCCTGTTGTGCAGGTTTCTTTCCATATAGAATATGAGTTGGAGTAGTATTTGGCTTGATTTTGTAGTTATTTTATCTTATTTTTACACTTTTTCCTTTGAAATGTAGATAGAAAATAGCTCAGAACTGTAGATGATGATCTTGGCTAAATTGAGAGGTCTGTGGAAATGAGGTAAGAAAGTCAAGTGATGAGAGTACTCTGGGAATTCACTTGATTTCTCTGTGATCAGGGAATATTAAGTTATATTGCCCTGTAAACAGGGGGCTTGATCCTGTTTGCAGCCTCCAGGTGCCATCTTAAAAGTAACAGAGCAGGTTCTTTGTAATGAGCAAGGCATTCCCACAACCATCAGCGTGAGCAGCATTTCAGACAGTCTTCCTACATGTAAGGCACCCCTTTCCTCACTCTGATTATCACCATGTGCATCAGTGGAGAAGATTGTCTCATACTGAACCCATTACAGTCCAGGTACCTTTTTGATCTTCTGGTGTAACAGTGGTGAAAGTACACAGTAGCAGTGCAGGTGTTGCCTGCTGTCTTCAAGTAGATGTTACTGTGTTGTTTTGGCCCTGCTCTGGATGAGGAAGATTGAGCTGTGCTGGACTTTTTAATTTCTGATATTCTTTGAAGCTTGAATGTCAGAGCATTCTGTTGGGTGGGTCCATGTGTGGCAGGGTAAAAAGGAGGAGTTGGTCTTAGGGAAAAGCAGCACAGGTGAGCCACTTGCAGCCCATGGGCAGTGATTACATTCACTTCATCCTTCAACCTTCTTCAGAGCCCAGGGAAAACAGCCCATCACTGTCCTTGGCAGCCACCTGGTCCTATTACTCCTCTTTCGGGAAGAAGCTGGAGTGCTCTTCTGGGCCAGATGGAGGCAGGCAGAAATTCAGGGAGTTTTTTTCTTACGACCCTCTCCCTCTCCAGTAGAATATGCAACTTCATGGACTATAATTTCTTTATTCTTTCAGCCTTACTTTTTTCAAACTAACCACAGAAGCTTTAGTATAGCAAAGGTATTTCATAAAAGATTGAGATTATATTTGTTTTGAAAAGAGACTGAAAGAACACATTCTGTTTATGAATGGTCACTAGGAGAGCACTGCTCTTCATAGTGCCTTGCTGTGTAACACAGGGAGTTCATGATGATGATAAAAGAATATAGACCTTTAAAAAGATGAATGGAAATAACTCTTCTAACACAGCACATAACGAGCTCCTGGAATTCATTGCTGGGGGACATTGTTGCGGCACACACTTCATTAAGATTCAAATCTCCAAAGGCCTACCAGTCCTCAGGTCCAGAACAGGAGCACCAGGGCTAGATGGGGTCACAGAAACTTATTTCCCCTGTGGAATAATGCTACACAGTCCACCAGTTGTCAGTGAAGTGCTCAGCTCTCCTCTTAAGTATGAGCTACTAGCAAAAACAGCTAGACTAGTTCACAACTCTTTTTGAGGTGAGAAACATCCAATGTCTGTAGACTATTGAATGAAGGAAAACCTCAGGGAGCATTTTCCAGCCTAAAGGGATTTTTCTCTTCATCTGCAGGCAGTTACTTTTTCTTTCATCTGTGAAGAATGGAAAATTTCTCAATTCTTCTGTTCCTTCTAAGCACAGTCATCAGAAAGGATTCACAGTCTTGATCCTCAGCACATTTAATTCAATGGACTTTTTCCATTAACTTTGATGGGTTTTGTTTCGCTCCTTTTGCCAAAATGGCTTCTCAAAGTGCTTTGAGATCTACAGATCAAAGTCCTGGATAAGCAAGGGTAGAATTTATTATTATTGTTCATCTGGAAGAAGATGAGTTATTTCATCTTCTCCTACAATGACTTTAATAAACTCTTTTGCCAGCAAAAGGGGAGAGAAGATGCTGGGCTTAGTCTCAACTGCCTTTGCACAGGCTGATGCGCTTATAGACATCATCAGAAATGTTTGTGCTCTTACTTGTATTCCTAGTTAAAGCTAAAGCAGTTAGCAGCTGGTTTGCCAGTTCTGCTCAGAACTCCTGAGCTGGGTCAGACTGATCTGCCCCAGCCAGCACCCGTACCCTCACATTTATCAGGTCTTTCCTATTTCCCCGAGTCTCCACCCTCAGTGTCAGGTCTGCCCATCTCCTCCCTTGCAAAGCCTTGTAAAGCTGTACAGCAGAGCTCCCCAGGAGCAGTTCCAGGGTATTTGCAGAGACACAAGCTCTTAATGCCATCTGTGTGAAGTGCATAGAGATGAAGACCACCCTGCTGTTGCACAGCCTACATGTTCATATCCCAAGCATAATCCTTATCACAAGGTGTGGGGTGCATACACCGAGCCTCAGTGAGCCAAGCTAACCCAGCAGGACAGAGAGAAAAGCACATAGGTCCCACCCAGTTATCAGCAAACATGTCCCACTCCTGAGCCTGCTGTTCAACTTGCCCTATAGGCACAACTGCACTTTGTATGTCAGTGCTGCTAGGAAGAAGTAAGCTCTGCTTCTCTTTTTTTTTTTTGCTATTTGGGCAGTGGAGGGGAGGGGAGGGGAAAAACACTGGGGAAGAAAAAACCTGAATATTGGATTGAGTGTAATAAATGGTTTCCCAAATTTTAACTACTGTTGATGAGCTGTAAGGAAAAATAATATTTCATGGTATGAAAGGCATACTGTCAAACTGAGTACCAGAGCAATCTTGCAGCTGTAGAATTTGTGGGAAAGTATTTTTATTTTGCAAGTAAGGGTGATCATGGCATTTCTTTGTCTTCACTCTGTTAAAATACAGTCTTCAAGCCAAGAAAGTTCTGATGTCCAAGCAAGTACACTCAAATATACATAATGTATATTTTACATATATTTATATATATAAATATACACACAAATATAATATTTCCATGCAGTTCGTTAACAATATATAATATTTGGAAAGCCACTTATTGCAATCAATCCAATCCTAATTTCTTTCACAGTGTTTTCCCCCTCCTCTACTTCACTGCCTAAGTAGTAAAACATATGCATTTATATTTAAGTGCACTTGATTTTTTTTTTAACTGGGATGATGAAATATTCATACACCAAGATTAGAAGCAAGTAATACATCTGGAGTCACTCAATCCCCTACTAGTGCTTTCATATAAAGAAGAATAACTTTGTGCCCTCAGCAAGCTCAGAAGTGGCCCCATAAATCAATAGAACCACTGAGATGTTTTTCACTTCTATTAAAATAAAACCATTGGTGACAATTTATAGCTGCAAATACAGTACCACATAGCCACAGTCCAGCTGGGAAATGGGTAACTATAGAAGAACCATCATAATCTTTTTGACACCCATGTACTCGGAGTATCTGCTTCCAAACGTTTTCTGTGCACAACAGGTGCTGTTCTGCAAAATAAAATGTATTGTTCCAGATTTCATTTTTAGAGACGATATGTTCAAGTTTTCTTGCTGGCGTACTATGGAAATAATGAATCAGTCTGTAAGAGTGATTGGGGGAAAAAAGTAGAAAAAGCCATCATAATTAGCTCAAAAATAAAAAAAAAGCCATGAAGGAATACTGAGCAGACAGACAGCAAGACCTATTTAAGCTTCTGAAGAAATTACTGGAAATGAAATTACTTAGACTATTGAAAAGCAAACAGAAAATGAAAGAACTTGCAGGGCAGATGTCCACACCAGCATGGCAAGGGCTAGACAAGCCCAAGCAGACAGCTTAATCTCCAATAGTGGAAGTGCTTTGTGATTCTGTAGGAATGTGGGGTTTTGCCTCTGCTAGAAATATTTTAGGTACTAAAACTACAAAGGTGTTTTCAGTATGAGCAGAGCTATGATGTTAAAGGTGTTTTTCATACCCAGATAAGTTCTTGCTCCTAAACAAAACATGCTGTAGTGTACTGGAAAAGCATAGCTATGCTGGTTTAAATGGGTTTAAACCTGGGGTTTCTGCTAATACAATTCTGCTTCTTCATACCCCTGACCAACACCAGCTGCATTGGCAAAGATCACAGTGATTAGGGCCAAACAGAAGTAATTAAGATGGAAAGCAAAACCCTAGATAAAAAGATTGCTCTAACGACATCAGCATAACCATGCTGCAAATGTAACTGTCTGTTTAAATTTCAGGTATCTAGACCTCCGAAAGTTCGGATCAGTTCCTCATGGAGGCTTCGGAATGGGGTTTGAACGCTACTTGCAGTACATCCTGGGAGTTGACAATATCAAAGATGTTATTCCTTTTCCCAGGTTTTCTCACTCCTGTCTCCTGTAGCTCAGCTGTTGACTCACATGGCGAAAACTGCTGGTGTAACTATGTGTATATAATGTACCAGGGAGTGACTGAGTACGTTTTAATGGGAAATCAAGATAATTTTTATATCAATGAAATGTTTGGTCAATTTAAGACTGGGTTATTGAAAATAATATATATGCTGGTGAGATTATGGAAGGACACTGGCAGTTAATTTTATAGCAGCTTGTGTCTTCAGTGCACTTCAGGAATATTAATAAATTGCACTTAACTAAAAGGTTATGATTCTCATGAGACTAGTACAAGCCATGGAAGTACTGAACAAGTGTTATTGGAAGGTAGCAGGGGGTTTTATGTGAAATATTAATAAGGAAGTGTGACCTAAAATATTGTCATGGCTGTGATGCACTTCCTGTTACAGAATGGCTACCGTAAAGCATGATTCTCCCCACTCCAAGTAAAAAGCAAATATTGTTTACCTTGGAAAAATCAGCATTTTTCCAAACCTAGCAAGGAACAATGTCATATTTGAAGTGCTGGAGTGAGTTTGGTGAATGATGTTTGATTTTGTGAATCATCAATAAAGATGTACACTGGGTTGTTTTATAACTCTGTATGGTTTCTTCTGTTATAAAACTAGCTCTCAGCATCAGAGAGTTTCCTTCAGTGTCTTTGGTAGAGGTTTCATTTTCTTTATAACCAAATTAGTTGCACAACTTCTGCAGAAGGTATCTGTTTTCTGTCTCCAAGAGAGACACATACATAGCAGACAGAGATGTTCAGTTTGATGAGAGTTCATTCATCCATCTCTCCAAAGCCAACTTGCAGTTCACGGTGGGGTTTTGTTGTTGCTTTGCTCCTCTGTGTTGTCATTGGGAAAATCTCTCATGTGCTCATCAGACTAAAGAGTTTTGTCTATATTGCGAAATAACCAACATACGCTCCCAAACATTGCTATGTATTAAGTAATAGCTTATCACTATAGTATCTGAACTCCTTGGCAGTCTTTAATGGGTTTATGCTCTCAGCTTCTCTGCCGAGTAAAGAAATACTCATTTCTGTTTTGAAGACAGCATTATGGGAAGACCAAGTGACTTGCCTAAGGCAACTGGAAACCAGTGATTTGTTTGGGACTTGAACTGAGGGCTTCCAGCATTCTTCCCTTCCAAATTATCACAATCCAGCAAATGGTCATTTGCATAGTGCTTGCTGCTCTTTAGCCCTCTAAGGCTGGAGTATAAACAATGTATATAAAGAGAAAAAGCAAGGTAGTGGCCTTACTGCTGATGAGCCCCGTGTAAATTGGCACACACTACGTGAAGTGGCTGGAGCACAGCCCTGAAGCCTTCTTTTCCAAGAAGATGGAAGAGATTGAAAAATAATAATCAACTGGCATTGCACTGGTAATCCTGCAGTCACAGTTCTCTCTGGTAAGGCTGTGTAGTACTGCACCTGCAGTATCTAAAATTACCTGTTTATGTCATGTGGCACCTGCCATGTCTCGGTGTGCTCCATGGCTGGGGTTTTTACCTGTTATAATCATGAAAGCAACATCGCCATGAGGTCATTACTTTGGGGGGGTTTCTTGTGTGCACTGAGACATCTCCTGCATATCAAGACTTTCTCATGTCTCCTTCATCTGCTTGATTAAGCAGGTGTTAATCATGCGTTTGCTGGTTTGCATTTCCCAGTATGGCCTTGAGTTGGCAAGTCTGGTTCCACCAAACGGTTCAAGCACCTGCCTTCCCTTTGTAACCACTGAGAAGTTCCTACATCAGACACTCAACCATCTTCCTGCATTTGGACCATCTGTCCTTTAGTATGTTGTCTTAAGTGTTATTGCTGGCCTTTATGTTTTGGAATTACTTCTCTCTGCAGAAAGATGTGGAAAGTACAGCTGCCAAACAGCCCCATCCATAGCATGTTCCTGAAATAACTTGCAATGGGCAGGTGTCCTTATTGAGATCCTTAGTCACTGATTCTGCCACAGTCACTGTAAATGAGAGTGCCTGAACTGGAAGCCCATCCTCTGAGAACAGAGTGGGGGGATGGCAAAACATCTCCTGTCCACTCTGCTGTCCATCCCCAGCAGCAGCTCTCGGCTGATGGTGTTGGTTTTGGCATCAGTGGGAAGTTGTTGATCTCAATGTGAGATGCCAGACCTGATGGGAAAGGTGGGGCTAAACAGTGACAGGTGAAAAACAAGATGTAAAAAAGAAGACAATGGAAGGTGCCAACAAGTTCTAGGTTAATGTGGCATGAGTCACACAGAAGGACGCAACTGCTTCATACAGGTTTGCAGAGTGGCTGTCAGGGTGATGCTGTAAGAACAACTGGTTTAATCCAGCTTTCATTCTTTGCCCTTTTCAGAGGTTGTTGCAGGACTGAAGGTAAAGGTTGAACCTTTGATTTGTAGATAGGCAGATGAAGGTAAGAAGGAGGTAACAAGGATGCACCATGAGTTGGTTTTTGTGTGTTTCCAGTTAGGTGTCGATGAGGAGCCATCTCCCCAGTCTCCTACGTGTCCTGGTTCATTCAAAGGTGCTTGATGAGCTGGGTATCCAGTGAGCTAAGGGGACATTGCCCATGGGTCTGAAAGCGCATCAGAGAACTACCCTCGGTAATTTGGCAGATGAAGCAGGAGCTGAGCAGGGTTGTCCCAACAGAGGTAACCAGATGGCTCAGAAGGGGAAGGAAGGGTTGTCTAGTCTTGGTAACAGCTTTCAACATGTGCTGGTTTTGCTAGTGATGAGAGAGAAGAGGCTGAGGCCCTGTGCATTATGATACTGCTCAGGGTTAATAATGAGATTGGCATTCTTTTGAGAAACTTGATTTATGGGTAGCCAGCAAGGGTGGGAGCCACTGTTTCCCTCCAGGCTGGCATTGTTCACCTCGTGCTATATATATATAACATGAACTGGTATTGCCAAGGAATGGAACATGTTTTTTCTGGGATTTCCATGTGGAATGTCATGTATTTCCTTTGAATCTCCCTTTCTAGAATGAAACGGAAGTTAATCTGGGAGTTCATTTCTCTTGGACATGTAGTCAGGGAAATGTACCAAGATTTTCTTAATTTAAGCAGCTTTCCTTGCTACATCTTTACTCTTAGAGTCTGCACCGTGACAGTGCCTAGAGTCAGATAAAAACTCTGACACCTGTTCAAATAAAAAGCTTTTCTTTTTTGCACACAGGAATCATCTCTTAGGGTGACCATGCAGTGCAGTAGCTGACACTGGGTGGGGTTTTAGTGCTGTAAGCAGTCAGCTCTCAAGCCCAGGTGACCTGCACTGTCTCTGCTAGCATCATTTTGGTAAGTATTTCTTGAAGTTTCAGTTCCTCAGCAGCCTGTGCTTGCCTCTTTTCAAGTTTGTCTTCACTTTGAGCTTCAGAGGAAAGAATGAGTGTCATTGATTACTGTGTGTCGGTAGCTTTGCATCATTAGAACAGAGTGGTGGGAGATAAAAGAGCTACACCATAAACTTTGCATAACGAAATGCCAGCCTCTCAGAAGAGTGTTTAGAGGAAAACGTCTGTTTTTTTCACTTCAAGAATATCAGATAATCCCTTCGCTTAATTTTTTAATGTGTAAGATCAAAGTATCCCAAAGTACTCTATTTTTAATTGAAAAAATAATACCTGCAGAACTAACACCATGTTTCAGTCTTCTCATATTTAAATCCACAGGAGAGTAAATGCACACTCTCAGGCTAGGAGTAGAGATTGCTGTTCTCTCCCTTATGATTTATTTTGTGATACTGTGGTAGTGTTCAGATCCTGGACTGTTGTACTATCTTCTGTACAAGCAGAGGCAAAAAGATACATCTCTGGGCCAACTATTTAAAAGTCAATCGACCAGCACAAGGATTTTAGCCAAATTACCTGTATTCAGACCCCCAGACCTGAGGGAAAAGCAGCAAGGTGCCCAGCTCAGCAGTTCTCTCTCTGGTTTATTTGGTAGTAGTTGTAATTTAAAAAGCATCACTTCTTGAGGCAATGCCAAGACTTTGATGGGAAACGTAACATACAGTTTTGCTTGCTGGACTAATATTGATTGTTTTGGGAATAGCTTATAGATGTGTTTTTTTTTAGGGGGTGAAGGGGTCTAATCTGCCAAGAAACACTTTTGTCATTGTTTCAAATAAATGTGTGTATAGAGATAAATGTGGCTTTGCTGTTGCTGAAGCCAATAACAGCCATTACAACCATTGTTCTAGCCTTTACCTTACACTTAGGGAGAACCAAGAGATGGGTCCAAAGGAGAAATAAGAAAGACTTTGTATAAAGATTGACAGAGTTGTAATTTCCTCAGATCTAACCAAAGCTGCCGAAGCCACAAAAATGGTGGTCTCAGGGGTGAATTTATTGTTTTGTCCTACTGTTTGTTGCAGAGCCATGACCTTCAGAAGGGTTGTAAAGTTTTATTTTATGATCCTGCTGATAAAGAGACATATGTAATTTACTATACGGGTTCTTACAGACTTGGCTAACAAGAAGTTTGACCCAGAGTTCAAAGAAATTATGGCTCCCGTTGTTTTATGGCTGCTGTGCCGCAGTGTCTGCTGCACAGGATGTACGGAAAAGATGCTGTAAAGGGAGAGCTTTCACATAAAGGGCGAGAGAGGGACAAGACTGTGTGGCCATTTAAAAGTCATGTACCAGCTACATCAAAAATTGTAGGCTCTATTGTGAGTGAAATACAGATGAAATTACTTTGGAATCCATGTTGCTCTTACTGCTCACACTGTTTTACTGCGGGAAATTGAGGCACAGAGCAATTAATGTGCTTGCCCAAGGTTATGGGAGATGTGTGGCAGAAGCATGGAACTGACCCAAATCAACCAAATCCCTGCTTGGCGCCTGCCCACGAGACTTCCCTCTGTTTGCCTTTGGGTGCGCTGCCACACCAGAAACAAGGCAGGATGTTTGCAATTGATCTGGTTTCAAACGCATTTTTGGCATTTCTAAGATCCTAGACTGTGCTTCACTGATTTTTATCTACCCCTGTGTGTCCTGGGGCCTTTCAGAGATAGCAATCCTGCTGTTTATTTTTATTACTCTTACAATTGATTTTTTTTCTGAATAATTTGAGACAGCCAACAGAGTATATTTTTAATTTTCTCTGCAAGGCTTGATCTTGCTCTTTGCTCTTCACTGGTATCTGTGTATCTTACTGTCTTCAGCAGTTAATGTACTGATACTTGTGCTGAAAGAATGGAGTTCAGAGTTTTCAGAAGTCACTGACCATACAGGTTGCTGGCAAAAAAAGTATGCAAACTGCTCAGAAAAATACCAGTGTGGTCTGCAAGGAGGCCTTGATAAATAATATAAATATTTAAGTTTCAGTATGGGACTCAACAGCTCAAAGGCTGACTGACCTCTCAGTGTTGGTGCTGCCAGGGCTGTTCACGCAGCTGGGATGCTCTCAGGCAGTGACAGATGAAGGGACTTGCCAGAGGCTGTGGAGGGAAGCAAGAGTCAGGACCAGGGTTTGATTTCCAGGCTCCCCTGTCAGAGTTGAGAACAGGTTTCTCCCATTTCTGCACAAAGTTGCAAAAACTCAGTGCTCAACCGGTGGCCAGTTTGCAGCTCCAGGAGATCCAGCTGTGCGCAGTCACCTACTGCAGAGATTCTGTCATCACTGTAACTGAGGAGGTCTCCTTTTGGCAGGTTGGAGTCACATGATGGCATCTCTGGGAAGCACTTGAAATGACCTCTGTGGCTGTTTAGTATAAACAAACGACCGTGTGCTTTCAGGCTGGCCCAGCAGGGTGTATCTGGCATCACAGCTGCCGAGATGGGGCTCTGCACAGCAGCTGCACTGCTGGGAAAGGTGTGCTTCAGGTGCCTCTCTGTGAACATGCACGGGTGGTGCTTTTCCATATCACCCTACTCGGCTGAACTTTGCCACCCACAAAACTCGAATAACCATACAAATCAAATCCGAAGCCTGGTTTATACAGTGGCTTCAAAGAGTCTTTCAAATTCCATTATTATTAATGACATTAATAAATTATTAGTGTTCATGGTGATTTAGGAAGTATAAGGTTCAAGTATTTAACAAATTTCATGAGCCTATTTGTTAATGAACTTGATGGATGACTTGCCAGGCAGGATTATATTGCCATGTCCTTGGAGTACATGCTAAAACGCAGTGTTTTTAGCACTGTGTAACTCCAGTCCCTAATTGAGATCCAATACCATCTGTAACAGTGCTGCCATGGATAAAAGGAAGAAAGTTTGTGCTAAACCCTCTGAGATAGAACATTATGAAGTGTTCATTTCCCAGATCATTAGAAACTTAAAATAGCCATCTGGCCAAAATCAGAGATGCATATGCCTACAACTACAGCTCAACAGCATTCAGCTGGGAGGGTGGCTGCTGTGTAGCATTTGGGACTGGCAACTGCAGAGCAGCTTTTGCTCTGATCTCAGCAAAGTCTCTTCACACTTTAGACTTCTAGGAGATGTCTGTTTAAAATGCAATCGACATCTCAACAAGGAATATAATACACTCTAGATGTGCTAAAAGGCTTTGAAACCACAAGGGCGTATCACCTCCAGTGCTGCTCCAGTGATTATTTTCACTGTTAAAAAAGTGATGGATTTCAGTCTTTGTTTGCCTGGCCTCAGCATTTAACAGGAGGATAGCAGTGTGTCTTAACTCTCAGCATTTGATGGCATTACAAAAGACAACAGGCTCTTGAATTTGCAAAATTTGACTTAAAGCATGATGACTTTCACATTCTTCTTCCATGACTTAACACTGGTAGAAACTGGGGGGTCTGAAAATAAGGTCTTTATGCTGCTAGCTTTTAAATTTACCAGATGCCCTTCTCTCACCTATAGATTCCCTGCAGTAGAGCTATAGGTCTGCTATAAACACAGCATTTTGTATATTTCTTGTTCTCAGATGGTGGTGTACAATGGAAAATAGGACCTGGGGGAGTCCTTCCTCATCAGCCACTCACTCCTGCTCATGGTCTCAGCTTCCCTACTTGTACAGTTATAATAATAAGATTTATAATTCTAAAAGCTCATGTGCATAGTAGGTCTGTGTTCAGTAGTTTTAAGCTATGCAGGGTCAACAATTGTAAACAAATGTAGGGATACATATTCTAAGTAATTTACACTTTGTAGGAGAGGCCTGGACATAATGCAACAGCAATGACTTCCTTCTTCTAATAGAATTTTTAGTTCATTATATTGGCTGTACAGGGCATGCTCATATCCTGGAGGGGTGTCACTGGAAGAAGGAGTAGGGGAAAAGCATCTGTTTTTATTCTGGCTTCTGTTTTGGCCAGCAGATATAATGGCACATGACCGTTGAGCCAACAGTAATCCAGTTACAAAAGTCTTCAGAGTTACTGCACCAACCAAATTAAACTTGATTACATCCAATTATGCTGAAAAGCCAGACAACAGCTCTTAGCTTGGGGTGAAGTAACTTCTTGCAATCACATGTGGGGAGGCCTTGCAGGGTGTCAGGAGGATAATTGCTCATTTGCTCTACCACAGAGCACCATCTGCTCTTGAAGTAATGCCTAAGGATGTGAGAGTACTCCGGGGTCGGTAAGCAGGCAGGGGAGCCCGGCGAAGATTTCTCCCTGCCTGTTTTATTATCATTTGTTTTATGGTTGCTTGCCCTGGGTCCAGCTGTGGTCAAAGCCCCATTGTGTCAGATAGTGTCCATAGAGGGAGTCCTTTCCATACCGAGCTGCTGGTCTCACTGGGGAAAAACAAGGATGAAGTGGCCTTTATGCTTATGTCAGAATAGTGTCTGTGTCTGGAGCACTGCCTGGTGCACTTTCCACCAAGCAGTTGTATAATGGCTTTCTGTTTTGAGGAGGTAAGAAAAAAAAATGGGAAAACTCCCAGTTTCCTTCTCTTCCATGCTAAAAATAGCTTAAGTGGGGGGAGAAAAAGGTAAAGGTAGCTGCCAAAAATGTGTCTGGATCTAGGCAGAAGAGTTTGCGTGAAGAACTCATCCATCCTAGAAGGAATCACTAGGTGCAAAGAACCTCTGCCTGCATCCAGAACTGAGAAATGCATCAGCAGTGTTCTGTCCCAGCTCAGCTCCAGACAAAGTTATTTCTAACTGTCTAGTTTGGTGAGAGAAGTAGGACGGGGCTTCAGTGTGGACTGAATAGGAATAGGAAAACATTTAATTATCTTCAAGTGTGAAGACTGGAAGTGTCCTCCAGCTGCATCCACAGACACTGTCCAGCTCAGCACCCCAGCCCCTCCATGTGCTGCCCAGGGGTCTGTATCCATTCTGGATGGGATGTGCTGGTTTTGGCCAGGATCTCCAACAGAAAGCGGACAAAGTAGGACCATCAAGTCCAAGGGAGCCTGTATGCCTTGAACACTGCTGACCTGCAAGTCATCTCCTCCCTTTTCTCTGTTTCAAGCCTGTATTAAAGCATCAGAGCTCGGATGCCCCTGTCTTTGCCAACACACTGTACTGAAGATGCTTCAACTGTCTCATTATCTGATCAAAGCACCTTGTGCTACTATTTCCTCTGCTCGTGGAAAGCAGCCAGTGCTGCTGGAGCTGCTGTCTGTCACACGAAGGAAAGGACTGTCTTGTGGTTTGGCTTCAATGCAGTTGTTCTGGGGGGCTTGCTGTGCTCTTCTATGGAGGGTGGAAAGCTTGAAAGAACTCGAGTTTGTGAAAGAGGTGATTTTTTTTTTTTTAACCTTGAAAATTCTTCATGAAATCAAAAAGCTGCTCCCATCCCACTCTGCTGCAGGAACTGTTGCATGAAGATAAAGTCAGGTCCTATTGTTGTGGAGCTGGATCTCAGGAGACTGAGCATTCGCTCAGAATTAAAAGCAGGCAAGGAGCACCAAGCAGCACAGCAGATTTTTCAACCCTCCCCACCCCCTGCCCCAGACTGTTTCGGTTTATATGAACCTCAGTACACGGCATTTCCAAGGGATTTGTGCCTGGCTGGGGTAGGTAGCCTGAAGCATTTCAGCCAGCTGGTCCCTAATCCACAGGAAATGCCCTGTGTCTCCATCCATCCCGGCCGCTTGCATCAGGGACTGGGAACGAGGAGGGGAATTGCTCCGCCTGCAGCTTTCCCGTCTGCCAGCAGATGGCACAGCTCATTTGAATAAATTTGGAACAGGAAGGAGTAGCGGTGGACGTTGTGGTTTCTTTCTTAGAAGTTCTGATTTTTCGTAGATTTCGGTTTCAGACATGAACAAGAAACCACACGGAGGGTTACGATTAAAAACCCCAAAGGTTTCTCCAGGAGAAAGTGTCACTTTGTCGTGCACCCCAGCACGCTAAAGACAGTACAAGGGCTTTTTCTTGGAAAAATGTTTTCCTTCCAGCCTTATCCTTACTCAATGAATATTATTTCTTACATGGCATCTCTTAATTTCTCCCTTGTTATGCCTGCTTATTCTGCTGCTCCTCCTTCAGTTGCTCCTGCTGGCAGAGATGGATTCTCCATGGCTTCACATAACTCCCTTGTCAGGTTTTTCCAACACAGGGATGTGGTTTTCACACAGTTTTCCGCCAAGGCTGCTGGCTGTTAGCTCACACTCCAGAGATTTACGCAGTCAGCTGGGGCCAGCCTGAGTTCATTCTCCACTGCCTGTTGGAGGAACAGCTTGAAGTTGGTAAAACTGTTACGAACGTGGAAGCGCTGCCAAATCAGAGCCGTGCTCATGACAGACGTCGTCTTTAACTCCCAGGGGCATTGAGGGTAGTTTTTGTGCATCTTCCTGGCCAAAAGCTTTAAGGAGGGCCAGCATTATAAGGCATTGTAATGTTACTTGCATTGGATCATATGTAATCTGGCAGCCCGATGCCAGAATTAACTCACTGTTCCCACTCTGCGTACAGCCACAGTGGAATTGGAGAGGCACGTTCACGTGCAGCATCTTTGTTTGAAGCATTTTTCTGCACAGAGCTAATATTACAGTTGGACTCAATGATCTTGGAAGTATTTACCAACTTTAATGATTCTATGGTTCTATGTCACATCTGAGACGGCAACATATTTAAATGTACAGAAAATGCAACCAATTTCCCATCCAAAAGTCCCAGGAATCTGAGATATGTGTGTGAGGGATACTTCATGTTTTGGACAGTGTTCAGATTATATCTTGTGATATAACCAAGTCAGTAAATGTGATCCAGAATAGGGGATGAGCAGAGAGAAGGAATAGTACAGGAAGGGAACAGGGTAATAAAGCAAGGGCTGTCACAGAACATGTAGAATAATTCATTTCAATTCACACAATGATAATTATGTAGCATTTCTTTAAACATCCATCACCCAAATGAAGTGTTCCAACTCCGTGTGGTGGAAGTTGTTAACATAAAAATGCAGACAGGGTTCTCTGCAACTGGTATTCAAACTGATACCACTTGCACTGGTGTCAGTATGAGTGAATTCCTAACCTGTGAATCATTAACATAGACTGTGGAATAGTTTTGCACGATACCTGTGTATTAATCACACTCATCTGTTCTTGACTGAGTCTTTCTAAATCCCCAATAGCTCACCTGCCTCCCTGAAATTTCTGTGTGCTCTGGGAAGGTCTCTCAAGTGCAGGTCACCAGGACACAGTTTTCTCTGCAAATGCACAAAGTGCCTCTAACCCAGGAGAGTCTGTGGGTGAGACTCTCACTCTCATGCAGTGTAAATTGATATGGCTTTGGTGCAATGAATAAGGGAATGCTGGCTGAGGCCAGCACAGAGCTGGTCTCTCCATCCTCCCCTGCTCTCAGCCCCATCACACACGCTCTGTTGGCAGAGATGGGCAAGCTGATCTGACCACAGCCAGTGCAGAGATTGCCCTGTGCTGGAATAGGATCAAGCCCTTCCTTTGGGTAGTGTAAAGGTAGAAAAATCTTCCTATTTAGCCTTTGCATTTCACTTGCAGAAAAACAAAGCTGTTGAGAAAATACATTACTAACAAATGACTGACTTGTTCTGTAAGGGGTTATTCCCCTACCTTTTGCATTCACAAAGATGTTAAACAATATATGACTTAACCATGCTGTCCCCATCTTGAAAAGAGGTGTTGTTCCTACCTCCCAGAGGCACTTCAAGTTGCAATTACTACTGTAAAGTGATGCAAGATCCCTGCTTGAGCAGTGTTATATAAAGGTTGTTGTTGTTTGACATACAGTAGCACATCCAGCCAGCATGGAGTTGTTATTGCACCAGCTATGGCACAAACATGTAAGGAGGGACCATCCCTGCCCACAGAGGTTGGACAGGCAGGGAAGCTGAGGCAGGGATGACTGAATGTGCCCGAGCAGGTTTGGGGCAGAGCTGCTGTATAGAGACAAGTCTCAGAAATCCATCTCCAGCAAATGGGTTGCGTTTTCCAAGTGAGCGTGGGCTAAGAGGACTCGGCTTTTATGGGTGCCATGCCCAAGTTTTGCTTTAAAGGGTGCAGTGAAAGAAAGGTTAGAGTACAACCCAACTCACAGGGCTGTGCAGGGACGCTTTATTACTGCCTGAGCTGGGGAGGAGAGGATCAGGCTTTGAAATGTACAGTGTTTCTAGATCTGAAAGTTGATAGTGAATCTCAGCCAGGGTATAATACACTGTAATACAAAACCTGGCTTCTCTGCATGAGACTCCAATGGCAGTCAAATCCTCTTTCAGTGGCCACTGCTCCATTACTTAAAAATCAATAATAAAATACAAAGCTTTTATTGATTCCCCTCGTGGTTTTTTT
>VZTX01003157.1:903666-918922 GCA_013400915.1 Pardalotus punctatus
CGCGGCTCCCCGCCGCTCGGGAAAGGCGGGTAGGAGCATCTCCGAGCCCCCGGCTTGTACCCTGCCCCGGGGTGCTGGGGTGGGCGGTGACGGCCCCGGCTGGAGCGGACGCTCGGCGCTGGGGCCGTTCTGGCTGCGCCCCGCGGTGGCCGGGCTCACCCGGGACCTACGACGGTCACACCCCCCCGCCTTTGAAGTCGTGTGTTTTAGGGGAGGCTGGGAATACCTTGGTCCCAAAGAGTAAAGGTACTAACGCATCTTGGATCCCCCCCAACATCCCCATAATAGTCCCTCTTCCCCATCCCGCGCACGGTTCCTATTAATCATTGAACGTCCGAGCCCTTTGAAGATAGCACCAGTAGCGCTTCGATAGCCTTTGTGTCGTTAGCGGCTGAGATCAAACACTTCAAAGAAGTTGTAAAAAGAGGGTCCAAATGCCAGCTCTGTCACATTCCCCACTCACTGAAAGAAATAACTGTTCTTTACGTCCTCCGCCTGACAGTCCTGCCATGTGCCACGAGCATTAGAGCTCAGAAGCGCGCTGCCGTCCTATGACTCGGCACATCGCTTCTCAGGATGTCAGGGGTCCCACTCCCTGACACCAGTGACCAGCCTCAGCCAAGCTTCAGTTGACTGGAATGCAGCCTCTGGGAGGGAGGTGGATGCTCTCCCTTCCTCGGGGGGCACTAGCCAGATCATCCTTTTGTCCTGTTGCTTTTGCCTGCGTGCCTTTCGGGAATGGCAGGCAGAACAAGTGCAGCTGGTGTCTCCCCAGTGCCTGTTATTGATTGATGGAAGCATCACTGCCTAACCTTGAGAGGGAGATGGATGTCTGTAGTCCAGTATTGCAGGCTAGGGCAGGACCGGGGGTGTGTCTGATTGGTGATAGAGTGTTATTAGCCGTGCCCAAAATGGGTTCAGCCCTGTAGACGTCAGTGGTACCACATCCCTTTGCATTAGAATGTGTGTCCAGTTGCTCTTGGCAATCCTTTCCTTGTGCACTTCATGCTCTTTGAAGGAATATCAAAGATCACAGGGTTGTGGGATGGAACTGCTAGGGACTCCAGTTCTTTTGCTCCTTGTATCTCAAAATGTAGTGAGACAAAGGTGTGGGTGTTTATGTGGGAAATATCAACGCCCTAATGAATGTAGGCAGGCTTTGTGGGAGGTGGACAGAATTACTTTGTGCATGCTGAACTGTGGAGGATGCTTTTAGCTTAATGGAGCAAAGCACCTTCCTCCCACAGAAATCAACTAATTGCTGATCCTGAGTCACCAATGGCCTTAACTCATCAAACATCATTAGCTCCCCAGCATCTGCCCCATGAAAGGGCACTCACATCGCTGTCTGAATATCCAGCTTGTGCTCTGGCATTCCAGCAAGAGCTGAATAAATCTGCTAAATGCTCTACATAGAGGGTGTGACACGCTGGTGGTTAGTGCTAATTATCGATGTGCATAGGAGTGCTTTTCATCCACATGCATCCCAAAGAGCTTTGCAAGCCACCTATGTCTTCAAAACATCCTCATTCCCCCAAGAGGAAATGCGGCCGTGCTGAGATGTGCCCGGCCATCCCACACAGCCTCTGCCGGGCAGGAAGCGATGCTTGGCAGATGTCACTCGAGGGGATCTCTGCGCTGGAGCGGTCCTGGCGCTGTGGTCAGTGGGACTTCCCTTCCAGTCACACCAGTTGCACCAGCTTCCTGCATTTGTGGCTGGATTTGAAAGTGCTGGCCTTTAGCTTGGGCTGTGTCTCACTTGGTGGTGCCCCATCCCTTTGCTTTTTAATGCATTATTATTGATTCTGTATTTAAATAGCTGTGGTGTGCATTTAGGGTGTTGGTGTGTTGATCAAATTCTCCTCGAGTAGTTCAGAGCAGCTTGCTGTTACAGAGCCTGAGGGTGATGGCTTTCCTCCCGTAAAACCTGCCTTCATCTACAACAAACCCACATGGTTGGACTTTGGTTTTTGTGCACAAAAGGCAGTTTACACCAGCTTTTGTATGGCCTTAAAGGGAAGGTGCTGAATTGCTGGCTTTGCTTCTTTCCTTATACCTTCAGTTTATATTCTGCTTTGAGACCTCAAAGGAGAAATCTCAGGCTGCAGGATGCTGCTAATGGGGTTTGAAGTTCCTGCTCTGGCTGTATTGAGACAGGGTAGATGATAGATTTATTTTTTCTTTGACAAGTGCATTTCAAATGTATGTGTCTGCACATGGGTGTGTTGCTAACGCTGTCCTTGAAGTGCTGTGCTTTTATAAGCCTGGTTTTGTTTTGCTTTTATTTTTCAAGGAGATCTATGGCAAGAAAGGAAAGTACTAAATTTTCTCTCTAACTTCCACCCAGAGTGGTTGGGGAAGGGGGCTCTCTCCATGCCTGATCTGTGCAGCATTAATCTGCATTCACAGCAATACCTTCTCTGCTTCACTTTGGAGGGTTGTGTTTATGTGAGATTGGGGGACCTATTTGTACAACGCTCTGGAAAATACTGGCGTCATGAGTTTCTCTTCTGTTGGGGAACCTTCAAATGATCAAACGATGACTGCTTAAAGATTGAGACAAACTGTGTCTTTTTTGAGCCTCATAACTGCAGACAGGGGTTCATGTAGACCCTGGGCAGTTTGGCTGTAAATGCTACTGTAATATTGATAATAAAAGCTAAACAAACAATCGAAGGTCAAAAGTAATGGAGGTACCAAAATAACTTTTCACCTCTGTTCTGCTTGGGACACCAAGCTCCCTCGTCCTCTTGCTTGATTGTTTTTTTTTCAGACAAACACTTCTTGTACCTTCCTAGAATGATTTGTGCTGGAAGGGACATTTAAAACTCATCTGGTCCAAAGCCCTGGCAATGAGCAGGGACATCTTCAACTGGACCAGATTCCTCAGAGCCCCATCCAGCCTAGCCTTATATATTTCCAGGGATGGAGCATCTACCCCCTCTCTGGGCAACCTATGCCAGTGTTTCGCCACCCCCATTTAAAAAAAAAAAAAAAATTCTTTCTACTATCTGGTCTGAATCTGCCCTCTTTCAGTTTAAAACCATTGTCCCATGTCCTGTTGCTACAGGCCCTATTAAAAAGCCTGTCCCTACCTTTTGCCTTTCTGCCTTTCATGCATGAAAGGGTCTCCTTGTACACAGCCGCAAAGCACAGAACCGTCTTTTAATTCTCCTTCTGGCTCCTCCTTAAAACACACATGAAATTTTTTTTTTTTTTAAACCCCAATGCCTAAACAAAACCCTTGGCTTTAGTTGTGTGTCCAGCGAGCCGAGACCAGCACTTGTTGTGCTGGCCCTGTACTGACTCACTGTCTCCCAGTCCTCTCCTGCTGGACGTGCCTGTCTGTTGTCCCCTGTGTTAGACGTCGGTTTAGAGCAGTGTTTTGTGTCTGCCTGCTGCCCGGCACGATGGGCTCGGGGGTGGACTGTCTGGCAGGGAAGCACTGTGAAAAATAAGTGCTGTCGTAGAGAGCTCAGCTCCCTATCATTAGATCAGTGCGCTCTGCCTGCTCATTTATGTACCATGAAGTCAGAGTATTTTCTGTCTGGCTGAGATGTATGTCTGCAGTTCCGACTAAAACAAAAGCTTCTCGTCGTGTACCAGTTTTACTGTCCTTTAGTGCTTTTGTGTTTGTTTTTTTCCTCCCGGCTGGTTTATCTGGGTTTGGCTTTGTGCATCAATGGCAGTTCTTACATCAAGCAAAAGCAGTTTAATCAAGGTCATTGGAAGAGTTACTCCTCTCCAGTGGGACAAGCAAGAAGTGGTTAAAGGGCTAGTTTACTGATTGCTGCCCTATTCCTAGGGGCAACTCCTTGATGAAGGGCATCTTTTGGTTCCTGAAGTAGACCTTTCATATCCCGCCTCAAAATGCATTGTGAGGATGTCCTCCTTAAATGAAATATGGGATGTGGACTGAAGTAGGACCATTAGTGCAGAGATATCATAGGCTCTCAAATGGTGGAGATGCCAGGTGTAGCTTGGCACAGTGCTGATTGGGATGAAATTTTATAGGAGGGAGAAGAAAGAACATCCCTTTATTCTGCAGCAAAGTACAAAAGATGGGTATTGTGCAAAATTATCTCCTTTTTTTTTTCCTCTTCTAAGGAGTTTAAATTGGTCACTCCCATGCTCAGCTGTGCCATGCTTCATTTGGGATGCTCCCCTCTACCAAAAATAGGAAATAGTTGCAGACACTGCAGAGAAAAGTACCAAAAATGAGAAAAAATACAGAAAACAGAAAGACTGAAGGAAGTGAGGTTGTTCAGGGATGAGAGGGCTGAGAGGAGAAACAACAAGCCTCAAGTACGTAAGAGGTAGCTGTGGAGGGGAAGGGAGTAAACTGTTCTCCATGGCTGGTGGTTGGAGGCCAAGAAGTGCTGAGCTTGAACTGCAGCAAGGGAAACAAGTGTAGGAAAACCTTCCTAACCTCTGATTGCCAGAGGAGTGGAGCAGTGGAACAGATGGTTTGGGATGGGCTTGGAGTCTCCATTGTGGCAGTTCTGAAGTGCAGGTTGGCCAAACTCCACTTCAGAGAGCTGAATCTGTTTTGAGGCAGTGGAATAAATTTGACAAATTCTCCAAAAGTTCCTTCCAGTGCTGGTTTAGGTGAATTTATGGATTTTGAGCCTGGATGCAGGGAGGGATAGCCAGGAGGCTTAAGGGCACCAATTATGTCACCTGGATCTCCTGATGGGACTCGGGGAAGTCTTCTGACAAGTTCTTTGTAGAAAGTTTTGACGGCACTCCATGACTTTGCACTTATTCCATCTGTCAAGCTGCCTTGCTGCACCCTGCTCCTCCCATGTAATCTCCCAGCTTGATTCAGAAAAGGCCATCATATATTTTAGTTGTTGTCATCTGCCCCATGATTCAGAGGAGGGATGAACCCTTGCTCCACCTGAGAAGGTTTTGCTGGTCAGGGGGTGCATTTTGCTTGCAAAGGCAGTGCCCACCGGCGCTCCTGCTACACCAGCTCTTTTGTGCAATGCTGCACAAAGGTCCTGCTCTCTAACTTGTTTCTCTGCTGAATCATTGCTGATGAGTCAAAACACACGACCTCTTCCCTACAACCTTCTTTTGGGGTCGTTTTGTTTGACTGTGGGGCTGCATTCCTTTGCCAGCTGTAGCATTTTCTGGAAATAGTCAGGTGGTGATGTATTGTCATTGTGATAATTGTGATCTAGTAACATGCAGATGCTGGAAGGGTGGTTGTGGGAATGATGGAGTCAAACTCTTCTTGATTGTAGATGGTGACAAAACAAGGTGCAACAACCACAACCCAACTTTGGAGGTTTGAGCTGGGTCTTAGGAAAGCCCCTCCAGCAAGAGGGTTATGGTGCAGAGGAACAGGTTCCCACAGAGGCTGCAGGGTCTCAGTCTGTGGACATTTACAGGACTGGCTAGAGAAGATTCCAACTGACCTGATCTCAAATGTAAGGCTGGACAAGAGACGTCCCGAGGTGCCTCCAACCCAAGGTTTCTTACAACTCTGTGATGTGGTGCAACAGGAGCCGCCAATCTTGGAAGCAGTTTTAGCCCAGCTCCCTGTGAAGGTGGAGGGTCTTTGTTTTGTTTGCTGCCAACACATGTGCTAGGGCAGCTCTTCAGCTGCTGAAACTCAGACTGGTTTGGTCAGGACTAGCCCGTGTGCGTTCCAAGGCATTGCATCAATTGAGGTGGACCTGCCCACAGAGGTAAGGAGCCTGTGTGTTGTGGGGGTGGGTGAAACTGGTGTGTTTTCCTAGTGCTTTGGCTTTGCTAAGGCAGCTTGAGTGAATCCTCAGCTATCTGTCATGGCTTCAGAGCTGGCCAATGGTCCTGGCAGTCCACAATGGATGTAAAAGATTGATTGTGGCAAAGCAGAGGTTGAACTTAAGAAAGACAAACAATATTTAGGGAAAGTGTGCAAGGAAGCCAGCTTTGTTTCTCTTTGAAAGAGAGCAGAAGTGATACTGAAACCATTTTTTCCCCTTTTTCTTTTAGCAAATATCAGACGCAAGATATGATGCAATAGTGTTTACCAGACCGAAGCACATAATTTATTGTAGTGACTCAAAGGCAGAACAAAAATTGTTTATCTGTGTTACAGTAGCAGCTGAGGCGACAGGGGCTCAATGTGCTGAGTGTTTGGGGAGACCACATCTGCCCAGAAAGGTCTGATCTGATGGGGAAACTGAGGCACAGAGCAAGTCAGTGATTTGGTTCAACTTGTGTTCAGGGTCATTCCTGCGCTGAAACGACCCTGGCTTTATGGTTTCTACCTGAGCCAGGGTCTTCTGAGCTGCTCGCAAGCTGCTGAGGATGTGTGAAGCTATGGAAACAGATTGCAGCTGATTCAGAGAAATACATAATACTTCTGTCAGGGATTTGGATGATGAGGGTGCCAAGGTCATCTGGGGTCTCGCTGAGATGAGTTGATCCAAGAGGTTTGGAAATTGCTCCTTTTAATAAGAATGGCCCTTCCTTTCAGTACTCCTTTAAAGTCTTTAAGTCTCACGTTCCTACCATAATAGGTGGATCTTTCAGCACCTTACAGTGGTGACAAAACGTGTCTCAGGAGGTGGAAGAAATAAGAGAGACTTTGATTTACTTCAGGACACCTGAAAAGCAGCAGTAGAGCTGAAAGACATTTTGCTGCCCTTCTGTGCAGCTTCTCCACCTTGCTGCCAAGTAAAACCCGCTTTGTGGTTATCATGTGGTTATCATGGGTTAAACCAGCAGCAAATTGGCAAGTGAACATGGGAGGCTGTACAGATGGAACCAGTGTAGAGCATGGCTGGTGACTGATCATTAGTAGGGTTCTGCAGGAGTTCAAGAAGCATTTGGACAATGCTCTCGGGCACATGGTGTGACTCTTGGGGATGGTGCTGTGCAGTGCAGGGCCCAGAGTTGGACTTAAGTGATCCCTGTGAGTCTCTTCCAGCTCAGGATATTCTGTAATTCTATGATGAGTTTCTTTCTTATTTGTGATTAGTGACACAATAAGCAAATATTCAGCATGTGGATTCACAAAAAAACAGACCTGAGACCTTAAGAAGTATTCCAGACCATTTGCATGCTGCCAGGCAAGCACACTTGCACCAAGGTGTGCCTGCCACGACCTTGCAGTGCACGAAGAGGATTTCCTCAAGGTCAGCCTGCAAGCGTGCACAGTGCCATTGTACATACATCATCAATCATATCTAGTCATACAGAAATTTAAATACATGCTGTGTTTAAATAAAAAATTATAAAAAATAATAGCAAAAAAGTAGAAAGCAGCTTTGGTAAAAAAAAAATTGCTCGTAGCTGTCTTTAGCCTGCAAGCTGTGCCTTTAAAGGACAGGAGGAAAATCTGAGTGCTGGAAGCATATGTTTCTTGCTGTGTAAGATAGCCAGTGGTGCCTGTTTCTCCAATGAATCTGGACTAAATCCAGCAGCCTGGGGGAGGGGGGACCAGGGGGGGACTGATTTAATCTCTGGATTTCTGTTTTCATATTTGGTTCCTATTTTTTTTCTGAGTTCTTGTGCAGTGTTCCTGGAGGAGGTTCTGATCTGGGAAATCTTGCATCAGTCTGGTTGTCTGCATTACACTAATACCTAGAAATGAACTTCTCCATCCAAATGTGAACTCGCCCCAAAATGATGTGTGTTCAGGGTAGGAACTTCACTCTTGGGCCAGAAATGGGACATTTTGATTTATAGTTTAAATCTGGTTTTGAGGCACGACCAGTTGAAAACAGCTCTTGGACATTTCTGTGTTAAGTGTTCAGATTCTTCTTCTTTTCTGTTGCTTCCAAAGCTTTTCTGTGTCTGCCTACTCCAGACTCCTTTTCACATGGCCTCTGAATTCTTAAATGCTGTATGTTTGTTCTCTCTGTTGACAGAAATAATAATCTATTGACAGAAATGAAAATCTATTGACTGAAATATCTTCTGGTTGTTTTTTTTATAATTACTATTTATGCTTCCCTACGCCTTTTGGGCACATCCAAACTATTTCCATCCTGTCTTCTGGATCAAAGATACTGTTCTAATAGCATTTCAGTACGTGTTATGCATCTTATTCCATTTAAACCTGGTATTTTCCAAAGACGCTTGCTTTGGAAGGCATTTAGACATTTCTTTGGTGGAGTTCCAGGTCCCGCATCCATATGGTAAGATGGAAATAACATTTTGAGTCAAAGATTTGCGGTCTCCTGAATTTCATAGATTTTCAGTGATTAAGTTTTGCTGATGATCCCAGCTGCTGCCTCGCCCATTGGGGGTTCCCTGCTGACCTTCAGAACATCCCCACGGACTTGCATGTGGCTGCCAGAAGTTGCAAGTTGACTTGCTAAATCCACTTTCTGGCCACTTAACGTAATATCCAACCAGGGATTATGTCTTGTTTCCAAAAGTGACTAGTAAGCCTTCATTTCTCTCCTCTCTACTGGTGATACTGAGGTGTCTTTTAAACTTTTCAGCTTCCAAGAGCTGTATTGCACATACATGGTAGGTATGGTACCGTGTGCTGCTGTTAAACTGGGTAACACTTTTGTTTATCTACATTTTTTTTAAATCTCATCATAATGTCAGTAACGATGCTTAATGGGGTTATTAGTCATTGCTACCAATCTGTTTTCCAGATCTTCAACCACATACTTATTTAAGGATCTTTTGGCTTTTTTTTTTTTTTTTTGTTTATTTGTAGGGGGAAGTATGTGGTTTTACTGCTCCCTGGATGCTCTTGGCTTGAAGCAGTGCCCCGTGGAAAAGGGAAGGTTGGCTATGCAGTTCAGCTCAGGGTTTCGGTAGTTGCCTCTCATTTAAAAGTCTCCCTTACCACTCCCATAGAGGCTGTGTCAGCAGCTCCAGATCTCCTTCCTTCTCACACTGTCTCCACGCAGGTGTTGTTTGAGAGCCATCCAACACAGGAAGGGCAAACACAATAAACCATAGAATCACACCAGTTTGGGTTGGAAGCAACCTGGAAGATCACATAGTCCCAAGCCCCTGCCATGGATGGGGACACCTTCCACTAGACCAGGTTGCTCAGAGCCTCATCCAGTTTGGCCTTGAACACTTCCAGGGATGGTATAACTTCATCCATAACTTCTTTGAGCAACCTGTTCCAGTGCCTCACCTCCTTCACAGTAAAGAATTTCTTCCTAACATCCCATCTAAATCTCTCCCCTTTTAGTTAAAATCTCTTCCCCCTTTTCCTATCACTATCTGCCTGTGTAAAAGCTCCCTCTTCCTCTTTTTTATAAGCTCTCTTTAAGTACTGGAAGGCCACAGTGAGGTCTCCCCAGAGCCTTTTCTTCTCCATGCCCTTTCCATATATGCCCATCTGTAAATGCCCCTTCTGGCTGATTGACAGTGTAAAACAGCCGCTCTGCCTCCATGCCATCAGCACCGCACACAGCTCCTTTCATTCTGGGTCACTGTGGTGTTCCTGAATAGCTCCTTCCAGATAGGAAGCTCCTGGGAAAACCTCATTTGCTTTGACCCAAGAAGAATCGATGACTTGAGGCCTGTGTTCTCCCCCTGTCTTGCCTTCCCTGCCTGCCTCGCCCACTGTCCACCACACAGAATGTCAGGCCAGAGTTTCCAGCGGGGCTGGGGGGATTAGAAGGGCTCATTGTCTCGGGGGTCAGGGTGCAGGGCCAGGGTGGCAGGAGAGAGGGGCACAGGGCTGGCATCTGAGCCCCACTGCTACCTCCATCATGGCCTTATGTTATCCATAGGGGCAGCCAGGCAGACAGTGAGCACTCTGTGATCGTGGCTCCTTAAACCCTTTGAGGGAGGAGAATAAATAATATAAATGAAAGGGAAAAAAAGAAGAGATGCAGAAGATACGGGGTGTAGGGACTAACAGGGGTCTTTTTAGCTGTCCTGACCAGAAGGAGATGCTGAGAAATGATGTAGGCTGGTCCCTGCTTAAGGCTTCAAAATTGGCATTTGAGGTTTTAACTGAGCCTTATCTGTTCAGGTCCTTCTCTGAGCCCTCTGTGTGCATGGAGTGAGGCAGGACAGGGAGCAGGAAGTTTTCCTGCCAGCAATCAGGACTTTATCCTGCAGCAATGTGTGTGTGGGTGGACCCCTGACACCAGCGTCTTTGGAGAAGGCTAATGAGAGTGATTAGGAGCCTGGGAAAGCTTTACACAACAGGCCTCTGCAGCAGCAAAGGACAGCCACCTTCCAAGGAAAGTGAATGAGAAAGCCCCTGATAAAAGTCTTCAGGGCTGCTGGCCATGCAGAGGGGGGACAAATTTCAGCTTGGCTTGTGGGAATTCTTATGGGAGCACCCCAGGGTTCTTTGGGAAGTGGCTCAAAGCGTTTGATACATCACTAAAGAGAGTATGTCCCATCCCATCTTGGAACCCACTCTTGGAGAGGCGAGATTTGTTCTTGGGAGAGGTGACCAGATGTGTCTGATCCCTCCGCATCAAACACAGAAGGGGGGCAGGTCACAGATGTTAAAGCTTTTAAGATCTTTTTGTTTCTTGATCCTTCAGCAAGTTCTGCCCTCCTGCTGTTGATGTGCAATGGGGGAGAAACTGCCTTCTCCTATGAATTCTGAATTTGCACCTTACAGAGTAGATGAGATATGAATAATGTGAATATCTACAATTTTAGAAGTTGATACCATGAAGAAAATACTGGAAAGGAACAAAATCGATATTTTGAGGTTTAAACCAGTCAAACAGTTGAGGATGGGTCCTTCCAAGAGATAGGGCTCTCTCCTCTTTCCTTTTCAGAGAGTTTCCACCTGTAGCAGGGTGTGCACTGGTCCAAGAGTATCTAGATCCAGCACCACATCCATAGAGTTGCTCCCAAAGCCAAGTTTTCCGCTGCTGTCTTACACTCCCTTCAAAGTCAACCTGAGGGAGGGAGGGCCTGAAGGGATCAGGCTGCTGTCTCAAACACTTGCAAAACATGTTGGCTGAGGCCTTGACTGGGAATCAATGCACTCTTTTTAGCATCAAATCAGTGCAGGCAGCTGGCATGCAGGTGAGCTGATGTGTCACGTGCTGTCACAGGGAGGTGCATGGAGGAGCGAGGTTTGAAGACAGAGTCATGTGTAGAGAAGAAGGTTGCCTGCAAGGTTTATTCATTGGGGTTTTTTTAATACTGAAGGTGCTTCACGTGCAGCAGAAGGCAGAGCATCTCACTGGTTGGTGTCATGGACGGTGCTTCACAAGAGACTCTGTGCTCAGGAGTGTGTGTTAGATGTTCACAGTGGAGTTGACAATGAGTGTTTGTCGCGGGCCTCATGCATTGGTCTGGGCTGGGACTGAAAAAGGGATGCAAAGCAAATCCTGTCCTGTGCAATCTGTATGATGTTCATGAGGCTTTTTTATGTGTTTATGTCTTAGTTAAGTAGGGTGTTTGATGACAGTGTTCTGTTGGTGATTTTTCTCTGTCCATCCTGCTCCTTGGAAGAGTCTGCCATGACCAACTCAGTGTTGTTAAATGTTGTCTTTAAGGCTCGTTGGGGTGAAGTGTGGACCTGCTGCTCTGACATGCATGGAATTTCAGATAGAATTGAGTTGTTGAATACCACTTGGGAATGAGAAGCTTCAAGATTTGCATTTTTAATTAAGAAGAAGAGCTTTTAAAGCCTGTTCTTTGCATTTCTTTGTACCTGGAGCCTCCCACTAACCAACCATAGCTCAGGTTGTGGAGGAAGGCGAGAAGCCAGAATGGCATGTTTGGGGTTTACATGTTCCCCCCTGCTGTGTGCATTACTGCTGAGTCAGTTGGCATGGTTAAACCCTCCTTTATCAGCGTGGAAGAGCCTGGTCAAAAGCTTGGATTTCTTTCCTTCAAAGCATGGGAGACTTTTGATTTGCTATATATATTTAAAAACAAAACAAACGAAACAAAAAATAACCAAAAGAAAAAAAACCTCAACAAAATGCTGGTTTGATGGAAAATGAGACACCAAGGCATGATCAGAAATGTGGCTGGGGTGCTCTTCAAGTTGTAACTCAGACATTCATTCCTCGTCAGTAAATATTCCTGGATATTATCATATCTGCTTCTTCCATTTTCCCACCCTTATCCTTTTTGTCCCCAAAGCCCAGTGGTGTGGCCTGGGCTTGGGTTCATTTTCTTTCCCCAAAGCTTTGGTCCGTGTGCTTTGAACTCTCCCTAATACTCATATGCCTACCCTGAATATTCCAGGGTCTTGGCATTATAACACTGAGATGGGTTACTGACACAAATTATTTTAGCTTTGTACATCCTAACAGAGCAAAGAGTTGGCACAAGGTGTTGGACACTCAGTGGGTTTCCAACCTTTCCACCCTTGTGCTGCGAGCTTGCTTGCCGGACTATTGGATCTTTACTGGCCCGGCTTTATAAGTAGGAAAATCCAGTGTACAGGGACTAAGTGAATATTTCAGGGCTTGCAACAAGGCTGTCACAGAGCTGGGAACCAGACACCAACATCCTTCACTCTCCTCTTCATTTTCCCATTTCTAAGCTGCATCCCAGCATGCTCAGTCCCTGCAGCCTTGTGCTGAGAAAGTCCACGTTTCCTGAGCCAAGTTCACTTGCACGTGCCTTGCCTTGAAGTTCATCGGATAAGGTTAGGAGTGAATTCAGCCTGTTTAAAAACTCAGTCCAGCTGCCAGACAGGAAAACCTGATGAGCGGAAAGTCAGTCAGACGTGGGAAAGGAGGGGGAAAAGGTGAGTGGTTGTTGTGTGCTGGGCAGGGCGTTTGTGCCCAGATCGGTGGATTTACTCTGTTTCGGGAGCACACATGTGGCAGGGCACATGTGTGTGCTGGTGGGTGAGCTTGGCTGGGTAATAAGAATAAATCTGCTCTGCTTTTGAGAGGCTGGGACTAAAACATGGTGTAATAGCGATGTGTATAATTTTGTACGGTGAGACTGTAATTTACTGTGCTGTTTTGGCCATCAGCACAACAGCTAGAGGCTGTTAAGATAATTTAGTGGAGGTTTGTGGTTATAAATACATTTCCATCGTGACTAAGGATTCTAATAGAAATTAAATTCAGCTGAGGGGGTTTTAGTATTTTAGCTTTTTTTATTGCGTACTCCCTAGTGTTTCTGTTTTGACTTATTAATCTTAAGGAATAAGATGAGCGATGGCTATTAAATGTTTTTTAACATATAAAATAGGAGTTGTAAAAGGAAAAAAGCTCAACACTGGATGTTGCAATTAATTTAGTGTAATCTAGTTGTTCAGCAGGGGGGCTCTGGGTGTCCTGCTCTTGGCTGCTGATTCTACAGACATGTTGGGTAATGTGCAAAGCTATTGTAATGCAATTCTTTGTCATATACATGTTTTTCGCTTGGAGCATTTTGGGTAAAAGGGAAAATAGTCTTCTCCATCCATTTTGGCTTCACACAGCATAAATTGTGCAGAATTAAGAACTGTTCTTTGAAATTTAAGCATAACTGCATCCAAATGTCAAGGTGCCCACATATCAACTCAGGACCTCAACACCCCCCCAGGATGTTAGCCCTGGATTCCAGCCATGTCCTGCATCCATAGAAAACCCCTCTTCCACCACAGGGAACAAGCAGTGTGAATGATGTGATCTGCTGTGGGAATGCCTCAGCTCTCCTACTCTGCTGTCTTAATCCAAATAATAACAACAAAAAGTTTGAAGGCTTAGTTTGGAATTGGATAGCTCTCCAAAAATAGGCTCTCCCTGAAGATATCTCCTACTTCCTGCTGGGCTGGAAAAGCTGTGCTGACAGCCTGTGCACTTGGATATTTAGGCATCTTCTGGAGCCTAAAGCATGAAGGAATGCAAAATAATAGAGGAATCAGTCAAACTTGTTAAATATCAGAATAGCATTTGGTTTGTGCTTCAGAAAGTGTTCTCCCCCACGCTCCTCCTGCGTAAAAAGGCACTTGAGCCAAAGCCCAATATTTACAAATACTTTTGAGATCTTCCAGGTGCTGGAGCTCAAAAGTATTTGAGATCTTCCAGGCTAGACCCTCTTTCTCTAAATAACAGGTCTTGGATGAATGCTTCTGAGAATTGTGGACCCCAAACAGGTCCCTGTGCATGCAGAGCTCTGTTGGCTCCAGCTCTATCTTCATGTGCTCAGCAGTGAGGGAAGGAGTTACATAAAAAAAAATCCTCTAGAACAATAAACTTCTGTTATTTTGTTATGTTGAAAGGCCTCTGAAAGTCTCAGGAAATAGCTGGCACCATCTGGTATATCTTAGGAGTTTGTCATCAGGAGCTTCATCTTCAGTCGCCTTTGGGACAATGGGCTGAGCACAGAGGTGGCAGGCACAGAGGTTTCCTCTCCACAGCTCTCTGCAGGCTGTGTGTTTTGATACCCTCATCTGTCCATTTGATTTTAGCCTTCCTTTCTCCTTTCCATGTCATGTGTAACCTTTAGGGGGTCATCAGCAAGAACCCACTTTTCCCAGCACGTGACTTGTGTTTTGCTCACCGGGCACCTGGTTTCATGGCACTGAGTGGAGCTGCCTCTCTAAGTCCATCTTAAGATGAGTAGAATGAGCACAGAAAGGCTGACATGGCCATCCCCATGCTGCAGAGCATCCCATAAGCCCAGCCTCAACCTCTGCCTGGTCACAACCATGCTGTGAGGAGCAAATCCCACTACAAGCAGGACTCCACAAAATCAAGGCTAAAATTTAAAAAAGCAGTATTATTAACCTGACTCAACATGTGGTGAGCCTGCGCTTAGGAAGCTGGAAAAAGATCTACATTTCCAAAGTTGTTGATTAGGAATTTTAGTGTAAAACTCTTTCCCCCATCCTCCTGCTTACAAGGGTTCCAGAGGGACTGTTGGGATGATGCAGGCAGCTGGTATTTCACCCCGCTGTCTCCCCAGCTACACCAGCACCAGTTCTAAAAGCCGTGTCGGGAACAGAAGTTTAGAAACACAGTCTCAACCTTTCCCGGCTTGTTTTTCCCATCTGTTTTTAACAGCATGTTCCTGCCACTTGGACCTTTCTGGGCTCGATCTTGTGATCCCTGATGTAGTATGACATTTCCAGTTTATTAGGAATGCTTTTGTTTATTTGCTGGGTGGGTTTTTTTTCTTTCTTTCTTTCTTTCATTTTTTTCCTTTTCCCTGGGTTGTGTGGAGGCTTTCTGCCTCGACTGCCAATGCAAACGTCCCCTCCCGTGCCGGGAGGTGCCACCCACACCCGTCCTCTCTGAAATCAGAACAGTTATCTCAGCAGTTTCAAGTACTTTGAGTGGTTTGGGGGCTGTTATTAAACCAAAAGGAAGGCTGATTATATATATATATATATTTTTTTTTTTAC
>VZTX01003157.1:918998-979542 GCA_013400915.1 Pardalotus punctatus
AAAAAGCCAGGTCCTAGAGCACTGAAGCAGATGAGGTTTTAAAATTCAGTCATTGTTTTTAAACTTGCTTAAGGAAGACCAGCAAGAAGGGCCTCAGGGCTGGAGTTTGTTGATGGCATTTTCAGTTTACACAGCCCGTCATTGCTTTTCTCAGCAGACTGAGTTTATTGCCTGTTGCATGCAAGTGTGAGTTTGCTTCTAAGCTGAAAATGGCTCAACCAGCCTTCATGTTGCTCCATCTTTCCATTTTGCGTAAAATTCACCACACTTCCCTCCAGTGCTGGACGGATATCATCAACAGATGAGTATCAGTGCCAGGGCAATATTGGGATTATGGTCCAGCTCTGCCCATAGTGTGCTGTTGTCCATAACCTATGCATCCTCTATAATTTCCTTGGTTGTCCTTGAAATAAATCAAGTGATAACTTTTGGAGACCAGTTCTCAGTTCCTGGCTGACATAAATCCCACTGCCAAACTTCAGAAAGGCTTAATTGTTGTTTTCAAATACTTTCCGCTATTCTGTAGCAGCCAGTGAAGCAGGTGGTAGTGTGAGAAGCTGCAAGTCTGAGTCGTGTAGCATGGGGGTGCAACATCCATCTAAAAAGCACATTTTAAATGGTCAGGAGAGTCCTGTGAGCATCCATGGAATGGATGGGGCTCGTGGACAAGGTTTATGGTGGTGTGGGCTCTCAGGAACCTCTTTGGAGCTGCCAACTGCATCACGAGGAACAGGTACTCCAGGTAATTTTCTTGGACTGAGGATAACATGGAGGACAGATTATGCATCTCCATCAGGCTTATATTTACTAAACCAAATCTCAACTATCAGGAGGGTAAATCTAGCAAGTGCCACATGGCTGCAACAAGCTGGAAGTGAAGATGAGGCTGATTTCTTTTGGGTCAGGTCAGCCCACACCTCAGCAAAACTTCAGTTCCAAATCTTTAATTGCTGTGACCTGTGAATGATCCTTTGATCAAGTGACGGTGGTGGTCTTGGGGTTCTTTACAAACACAACCTGCAGTTGCAATCATGTGTGATAAATCTTGTTCTTTGCCATGAGGATCAGAATTTGGGTCTGTAACCATAAAGGTTTGCAGCCAGAAATCATTTATGTGTGAAAAGTACCCAGAAAAGTTCAGAAAGTCCTATTTGCATAGTGAAGACTATCCAAAAAGGCTCAGAACGCCCTGAAGAGCTCAGAACTGCTGTGTCTGCTTTTTAAATTTTTAAACATTAGCCTTCCCAGGAAAGAAGAGATGCCTCCAGAGACCCCACAACTCTGATTGCTTCTAGTCAAGTGGCAGTGGTGTGTTTCTGTCTGGTGAATCTGGTTTCTGCATCAGCTTTTCCAGAGACCAGCCTTCATGTTACCTGTCTTTTCACTCCATGTGGAAATCACCACACTTACCTCCAGTGCTGGAATATCATCGACAGATGAATATCGATGTCAGAGCAGCACTTCATGGTGTCACAGAATCACAGAATGGTTTGGGTTGGAAGGAACCTTAAACATCATCTAGTTCCAACTCCCTGCTGTGGCCAGGGACACCTTCCACTGCACCGGGTTGCTCCATCCAGCCTTGCCTTGAATGCTTGCTCTAAGGCAAAATGAGCTTCTTACTATCTTCCCCCAAATGAACTGGAGACTGCCCGCTCCCAGGGATTCCTTGGGACATGTTTTGGGCAGCATCAGCCCAAGGATGCTCCCAAAGACCTCACCTCCTCCAGTGCAATCTAAGATTTGCTGGTTCACAGCATTAAACAAAACTGAGGTGAACCTCATTTTCCTGTTGCATTAATGAGGCTTGTTTAATGAGAGACTCCATAAAAATAAAAGGAACCAGCTGTAAGAAGGACTGATTGAAAGTGCAGATGCTTTGGAGCAAGGTCAGGGTGACAATCTGCGCATGGCAGCTGGTCTTCAACTGTGTTCCTCATCCAGCTTCAGGACTGAGGGATACAGAGGGTCAAACAGCAGGCAGTACCAGTCCTCTTGGCTGGATTCATCCAGCTTGTTGTGGCACGCTGAAAATTAGCCTTTATGGGTTTATTTTTAACAGTGGGGAAGGCCTTGTCTGCTGGAAGTAAAACTGACTGATATGTGCTTGGGTCCTCATCTGACTTGAAATGGCTCCATGGTGCACATGTGTTGCAGTGTTTTTGAGCATCACCATTCCCAGGCACTTGGGGAGGAAGCTGTGGGGAAAAGAGGATGGGGCAGGTGCTGCTGAGCCTGAATAGAATTTGGCCTCTGGGGATGCAGGGGTTTCAAGCTTGCTCAGGACCCTCTTTCATCCTGCAGCAGGATATTGAAAATAATAGGGGTTTTTTATCCTTGTGGCCAATTTATGAACCAGCTTCTACCAATGTCCCTGTTTTCCTAGGGGAAGTGGCTGCTAATTTTTTCTTCACTTGTTAGACTTGCTGTGTGTTTCCCTGCTGGAGGATTCTGAAGAAGGTTTTCAATATTCATACACTTAACTAGGTTGTGAAAAAAGGGCCATTAGTTCCTCCAGTTTGATTTCAGATCATTAACTCCGCATTACTGCTTTCCTCTGCCATCTTTTATTCTCCTTGTCCTTCCTAAGTGTTGTTTGTTTTTTATTGCTCTGTGTATCCTTTCAGCAATAGTGCTAGCATATTTATTATTAATTGGCATATGTGCAACAAATGTCATGCAAGGATCACCGAAGCTATTGCCTTGAAAAAATTGGTGTATTTATCCCACATGGGGAATCAGAGGCACCAAAGAAACCAGATGGGCATCAGCTGCAGTCATGCCCCAACAAAGCTGTCCATGATTTCTCCCTGTGAGGCAATTTGGACCTTGCAATTATTGACACATGCTTGCTTTGAACTACTTCAGCTGTGCCCTGGAAACCAGGTACTACCCAGGTCTTTATCCAGCAAACCTGACACCTTTCCTGCCACCTTCGATCTTGCAACCCTCCCCATTATGCTACCCAGAAACCCCCAGCCTGCTGTGGGCTGGAGCAGTGCTGCAAGGCAAAGAAGGGAAAAATAATAGTAATAATAGGAGAGACCTGTTTCTGGAGATGATAATGATAATAATTTTCTCAAGGTGTCGTTTCAAAGCTGCCTATCTAGATTTAAAAGCAAGGCAGACAGAAGGAGCAATGCCGGGGCTTTATGCAGACTTGAGAGTAAAAGTAAAGCCGAGAGGACAAAAAGGAAGGCTGAAATCCGACTTTATTATATTTTTATCCCACCGAGCTGCCTCTCAGTCTTGACAGGGGACAATAGGCACTTGTTCCCAGTAAATGTCTCCCAGCCAACAGCCTATGCTGCAGCGAGGACTGGGAAGGGGCTCCTGGGGCTTTGCCCATGACCGTGAGCCCGGGGGACTCAGCTCAGCCTGGCCACCCGCCCGCGTCCCACCACGCCAGGGGAGTTTATTTTTCCAGTGCTCCCACTCAGAAACATTTGGCGAAAGGAAAAAACGTGGAGGAGGTTTAGCTCAAGTGAGCACAAAAACATGTGTCCATGTAGTATATTGCTTGCTGAGTGGTGGTTGGGGATTTTTTTTTTCCTTTCTTTTTTTTAAACATAACTGAGAGCTTGGGAGTCATGTGAGGAGGGTGGGGGTGATGCCTTTCAGATGGACACAGGGCTGAGTAAATACAAGAAAGGGAAATCTTTTCTACCTGATGCAACTTCTCATCCTGCTTTGGGTGAATGAGTGTAAAGGTGGCAAAGTCTTAGGGGGACTTGCAAATCCTCATGTAAAACCCCTGTCTTAAGCTGCTGTTGTCATCATGACAATTGTCAGCATGACAATTTGTCCTCTCTTCTCGTGACCCCCAAAAGTCCCTGCATGAGGAAATGGGCTACGGTATCACGCTTGGTCCTCTTTTCTTGCTGCATCACCTGGTTACCATAGGGGAAAAAGGGACAACATGCAAGAAAAGTTGGCTCCTGGACTTTAAAACTGGGGAGCAAAGAGCTGTCCCCCTCCCCCCATCCCCAAATTGTTCTTGCATGCCGGCTCCTCTCTCCTGCCCGCCCCAAACGAAACATTGCTTCATCCAGAGACGAAATGCTGAGCAAACAAATCACAGGTCAAAGTCTCCCACTCCTTCCCCTGCCACGTTCCCATCTGCACATTTTTGTGCACCATCCCCGCTGCCTTTTCCCATGCCCTTTGCGGGGAGCGGGGTGGGTATGCTGGCTGTCAGCACAGCAAATGCAGCTCTGCAGATGTGAGCTGCGTTTGGCAGGCAAGAGGGAAGGGAGTTGTTTGGGGAACAGTTTGGAAGTCTGGGCAGATGGTTTCCACCATTCATCGTGAAGTGAGATTGGCAGAATTGTTCTTGAAGAGAAAATAATGGTACAACACATTTTGGTGAAGCTGGTTGCAGGCACTGAAGTCTGAATCAAATCTGTGCTAAACCTTTTTTTGGGTTTGTGCAGGGGAAACAGGGTGAGAAATAAATCCCCTCTCGCCCCATGGGGATGTGTACAAGGAGTAATGCATGTGGATTTGTCTACCCTGGGATGGTGCATCCCAAAGAGGAGCTGTGAAGCTTGGCTGGTAACAAGATGGGGGATGTAAAAATATATTAGATGAAACTCCTGAGCATGCTGAGACAGCTGCTAGGAAGGAGGACTGTAGGACAAAAGAGGGAACCACAGGATTTAGCCATTTTGAAGAAAAATGGAGTATTATGAGTGCCCTGTGTGGGACAGAGGGTTTGCAGAGTGGAAGGTGGTTGCCTTCTGGCTTTATTTTTCGTTATAACATGGAGACCATTCACTGATCAAACCACCTTGCGAGGTTAAACTCATACCACCCTGGAGCCTGGAGGGCTCCTGCTTACATCTCCAGAGGTGTTGTGGACCTGAGTGAAGTGAGTCTGAGGGTACTGCTCCAGAAGGTAGTGATACAGAACCACTGTTCCATCTGCGAGTCCCTGACATCTGTACTGCCTTGGCCAAAAAATGTGTGACCCAGATAAAGATGGAGACAAGGGTTTGTGAGCTGGCATATTGCGCTGAGTTTCAAGCACCTGCTGTAGCCAGCTGAATTCTCCTTGGGCTCTTTCTCTAGACAGTTATTTTGTTTTCTGGCTGGGAGCTGATACAAAGACACTAAATGAGAATTTAATAATGAACTGACTCATCTGGACTTGATCACGCTACAAGCATGCAACTCACATCTCCGTCTGGACGGCTCTGTCCGCGAGACTGCTGTGATACCCACAGTGGGAGAGGAGAGCTGGGGCCTTTTCATGCATGAGCCATGCCCAGAATAGGACTTCCCTTGAGCTGGTTTATAGCTACTGGTTTATAGCTGGTTGTGTCCTGGGAACCTTGCAATTTCTCTTGTGCCTCTGTGGAACTGACCTGTGGTGGTTGGGTTACCTTGGGGTAAAAAATGGTCTCACATGAATCCATGGTCCACAGGAATTCAGGAGGGAGCAGTGGAAGTGCTGGAGAGAGGACCAGTTTACCTCTTCCTCATTCAGATTGGTAGACTGTGGTTTTGTCCATTAGGGAATAATTTTGTTTCATTGTATGATTCTCCTCACGTCTGTGTTCTACAGGATGGGAGAGGATGCTTTCAGGACATACCGTGTTTAATCTCAAACTCTACTGGATCCTGAATAGAGCCATGATATTCCATAAAATATTACAGGAGCAGGCATATGAAAAGATCTGGTTGGGTGCCCTGACCTTCTTGTGACAGACTCTGCATCCATGTAGAGTGGCAGTGTGGTTCCTGCAATGAAGATTTGTCCCCTCCAGGTGGTAGGCTTCTGTACTGGTCTGCTGGACTCGTGGATACAGGGGCAAGAGTGCCAAGTCTTTTGAAAACTAATTATTTGGTTTTGTAGTGTGATTATATTTCACTTTAATCCTCTCCATCATTTTTGATGGTGCTGAGACGGACCATCTGTGAAGTTCCTTCCCAGAAAGCATCGTTAGACATCTAACTTGGTCCTTGGGTTCTTTTGTTTAAGTATTAGGGAAACTCCACCCCCTAGAGTACAGAGCCCATCTGGGGTAAAAGGGGCAAACTTGAACATTAGCATGAAAATCTAACAGGACATGATCAAGTCCAACCTCAGTGGCTGCAAGATGTCATCTTGCATCATCTAATGCTTAGACTGATTTTCAAATGGCTATGGATGGATGGATGGATGGATGGATGGATGGATGGATGGATGGGAAATACAGCAGAAGATGGGCATCCAACTCCATTAGGCTCATCTAGAAAATCATGCCATAACAGCAGTTTATCTCTGGCAGCTTTCTGCCAGTGAGGTCTTTATCAGCTACTCATCCATTGGCTCAGCATCACCTCCTTTCCTGGGCATCCAGAGACTGTGTATCCCTGAGAACTGCTGGGATTTTTTATCTTACAAAGTCTGGAAGCTGGGCATGTTTTACATCAAGTGGTAATGGTGTAAAATCTTGAATAGAGCTGTCAACACGAGTTGCTGGACTATCTCAGCAGAGGAGGAGAAAGGGACTTTGACTTCTCATATTCCTACCTTGCCACTTCTGAATTTTCCTGCATGCCTCAGTCAAACCAGTCCTTTCCCCAAGAGCACACATAGTGGAAATCTGACAATGTGGCTTCTTCCTGCAGTTTTTGTTGCTTCATTGGGTCCGAACTGTTGACTCAGCGGTCTTTCCTCACATGATTCCCTTGAAATAGCTTCCCCCAGGCAGATGGCGTGAGGACCGGACTGCCTCATCGACACAACTTCTCTTTGAGAAGCTGCTATAGTGGCTGCTTCCTCCAGGGTGATTCTGCTCCTCTACAAGGTTTTTAACTTCTCCTAAAAGCATCTAGGGGAAAATCTTCTTCAGCAGTGTTTTTTCCTAAAAGAGGGCAGCTCTTGTGGGTGGCTTGGAGACACAGCTGACAGCTTGTGTGCTGCATGTCATCTGGGTCTTGAAAGCATTTTTGAAATCTTGGATGGAAGGTTGCTCCTCCTGAAGCATTCCTCCTTCTTCCTGTTGGACACAGTGCCAGCAGAAACCCTGACACTGAGCATGAGCTCATGTACCACCTCTTACAATATTGTTAAAACCTTTCTAATTTAGACTTCTCTTGCCTTTTAGGGTTCCTTTTTTGGAACAGACCCAAGGTTTTCCTGCCAGAGCCCAGGGTGGTTGTCTAGAGGAGCAGGGAGAAGTGATTGCTGCTGATGTTGGTCTTTGGGATGACCCTGCAGCCCTTTGCTTGCAGCTTTCTCAGCGCTCCGGCCCCTCTCCGAACGCTCCTCACAGCCTGGGTGCCAGCTAGCATCACTGTCTAAGAATGAGAAGTAATTTAGTTCCTAAGCAACCTCTCGCCTGGCCTCTTGCTAAGGAGTGACTTAGCATTTTCCAAAGGAAAAAAGAGACTGTGGATAGGGATGTGTCCAGGCAGGTTCTTCTGATGTGCTTAACCCTCCAGAAGCTGGATTGATGAGCATCCCCTGAGTGTTGGCTAGCTGGGTCACTGCCAGTGGGGTTGGGGTGCTGTGGAAAGCCAAGTTCAAACTTTCTGGGGTGAGCTTGAATAAGGATTAAAATCTGCAGCTGTTAGGCGTGTTTCTAGGATTGTGAGGGCCAGCTTTTTCCTTATTTGTTCTCACTCCTTTCACTTTACTCCTGACCTTAACATATTTCGCTGTCTGTCAGTTTATGTCATTGTCCCTCCCACCCCTTCAAAAACCCAGTAAAGAAAATGTCATTCTGTAGAGTGTTTCTGCTGTGGTGACTATAAGTTTTATTTCAAGTCCAGCAATGCTTGAAAAATGAATGAGCAGGTCACATTCCTGTCCTAACCATCTCTGTCTGTCTGAGATATGTTTCTACCACCTCCTTTAGAGCTGTGCCTCAGTAAACCAAGATCTTTATTGTTTTTGTCCTTCTCACATCCCTGTAAGGCAAAGCTTCAGGTAAACCATGATTATCACAGGTTATTATTATGGAGTAGCCAGAGCCAAAGCATCAGGCTAAATTTTTACCTTCAGGATACCTGGCTTTCACAAGGGACATGCTGACTCCTTACCTGCTGTTTTCATTTGGTTCCTCCCAAATCTGACCCATTGGGGGTCTCAACTCCTCTGTTGAAGCTGTGAGGTTGGAGGGTGACAGAGTGTTGATCTTTGAGATGCAACTGCATAGAAGGGACAAGCAGCTTGAAAGGAAGATGTAGGATATGAGAGGGAGGGAATCATCCACTGGAGTCCAGAATCAGTGAGGCTGGAAGGGACTTCTGGAACTCACCTCCTTCAACCCCCTTTCCCAAAGCAGGGTCACCAAGTGCAGATTGCTTGGTGTCTCCACAACCTCTTTGAGCAGCCTGCACCAGTGTTTGAACATCCTCACAGTTAAAAACAAAGATGATCCTTATGTTTAAATGGTATTTCCTGGTGGTGTTTTAGATTTGTGTCTTGCCCCAGTGAGACCCACCTCCATGTACAGTTACCTGGCACATACTTCACCGGTTTATGTATGAAGACCATATAGGTGATGCTTTGAAAGGAAGCATTTTTAACATCCCAATAAGAAGGACCCCCTGCTCTGACCGAGCCAGTCATCTCCCCATAGAGGGCTATCACGTTGGTCAGGGATGATTTAGGGATCTTACTTCAGAATCACATGGGGTCAGAGGGGATTGTAGAAGGTTGAGATATGACTTAGTGATAACTGCAACAGATATTTCAGTTTTCTTGGAGCATTTCAGCCCTGATAACATAATTAAACTAAATGCTGTAGTAATATCTAGCAGCAGGGGAGGTGTTGCTGGGCAGGCACAGGGCTTCTTTGTGGAGCTCAGCAGCACACAGGATTTGTCACTCAGGATTTGCCCCCACGGCTACCCCTGTAATGGGTGTACTGACCCCAGCATGTCTCTCCTGATCCACTCACATGTGCATCCACTCACTCTGTGCCAGGGGAGTGGGTCTCCTCTCTCCATGCTGCTGTACATGAAGTCACACCTCCCCTCCATCCTCTCTGAAATACAATATGCAACTCAGTTGATGTATGCAGTGAGGAGAAATTAATTTTTTTTCTTTATTTTCTGCTACTTTCATCACTTTTGCCTAGCTCAGAGAAATAAGAGCGACAGCTCAGTATGCTGGTAAAGCCAACAGCCAAGAGGGGGCTTTGCCTGAGGAGCAGTTCTCCCAAGTAAAGTAACACTTTCTAACACAGCTGATGGAAGCCAAAGAAGATACGAATGTGTCCTCGAGGATCATGATGAAGCCAGAAAGAGCCAATGGCAGATTTGGAAGTGGGACCCAAGCATGACCCAGTGATTGTGGATGACCCACTTTGCTGCAGCAACTTGTCTCTATGTACTAGGAAAGAAACACTATTAATTTTTATGCCCTTTTATTTAAAAAAATAAAATGGACTGGCAGAGTCAGTATGCAAGGAATGGGCAGGCACACTGCCTTGTTTGTTGGAAAGGCTGGCAGATTAAATTAAGGTTTAAAAAAATTTAAATTAGAGAGGGAGAGAGAGAACAAGTGTTTTCTATGGGCAGAGTTCATTCACGAGTCACTCATTTCTCTTGCTCTTCAGGGAATGATACGACACAATTAGCTAATTGGTTTGGGGAGGTGACCTGTCAGTGACTCAAGGAGGAAATGTCTCCTGTGCTATTTGACATAAAGAGTATATTTTCAGACCGTTGTGACAGCTGCAAGCATCCCCCATTAAAATCAAGGATGTAATGGCTGTAATAACAGCAAGCTTGGAATCCATCACAGCAAGGGAAAAGCGATGAAAAACCTGATAACACACACTAAATTGCAGCCAGAGCTGATACGTTATGTTGTCAGGTTTGAAATATTTCTAAATTATCTTATCATTAGCACTGCGTAAGCACCCAAAGCCTTTCTGAGGTTGAAATGTGTCCCCAATTACCTTTGTAATTCCTTTAGTTCAGCAGCTGATCTGCCTTCAGAGCCGGCTACCTGTGTGTCTTTGTGATGGAGCCAATGATTGTGTGTGAAGCTGGGAGCACTTGAAATCTGGGATTTTAGCCCAAGCCTTTGGAAAGAAGGTTGCTCAATTTGCTAAGAAGTTGTGGATTTCTCACATTTTTCTGTAAGTTCTCAGAACCTGTTCTCAGAGTCGAAGGAATGGCTTCTTGTATTGGGAGGCATATGGGATAGGACCTTGGCCGAATCTTTGAAATATCCCCTTCAACCTTCTGCCCTTAATTTTGTGTGTTTTGGAAAAAGCAGTAGGCTAGTGGGAAGCAATGGGAAGGAAAAAGTTTAGCCAAGAAGGCAGCATTGCCCTCATGCCCTGAGACCCGTTCCTGCACATCGCCTCGACCGCTGATCTCACCAATGTGACAAAACCCAAAATTCTGAAGTGAGCATGTTACAGAGAGACAGCAGTCTTGAGATAATAAGATGAAGAAAAGCAGGAAGTCTCCTTCAGCCCAAGTGATGTAATTTTTCCACAAACGAAACTTCATTTATGTGAATGTTTCAAAGAAAAAAAGAATAAGAAAAGGCAACTGCAGCTTTTTGCTGTCAGTGGTTGGAAGGAGTAGCAGGTCCCAAACTGGTGCAAGGAGGTACCTGGTTTTCCTTAGGGAGCTGATTGGTCCTTTCTGAACATCAGATGCCTGAAAATTATTACTATTATTATTATTGTCGTTATCATTATTAAGGTTTTGGAAATTTTGGCTAGCAAACCAAGTTTCCATCCATTCTCAGAGTCCAACCATTCACTCGTATTTCTGTGTGATATGCTCCATGCTCACATGAGATTGGTACAACATTTGTGCAGGAGGAATGGCTTTGCTTATGTTGGTGGGTCTGAGTTTTCCTGCTGACAGTGCCAAGGATCATCGCTGAGGACGGGTTCAGCAGAAAGTGGAAATACAGGGAATAAGCACACCATGTGTGGGAGGCTTCTGGTGCAACTGAAGACATCCTCCCCATCCCTGCTCTGCAAATCCCTATGGGAAAATATGCTGCTGGGTCTCCTGCATGAATGGGCAGGACTTGGTGGGGGATCCAGAAGCACTGGGTCAGTCCAACACCTGCTTGGCTTGAGGAGTTTAGGCCAGCAGTGTTTATGTGATGAACTGGGGAGGGTGATGTTTTCCATCTCAGTGGAAGCGTCTGTGTTGATGTGAGACAGTTTCACTGGAGCACAAACAGGAGACAGTTGCTATTTTAATCATTGCTACACCAGACTTTCTTGTAAAGGTCATAAAATTAAAATAAACCTTGATGGACTGAGCCATCATTAGTGGTAAAACCAGCTATGCAGCACTCAGGCATGTCCCACAGTAGGGCAACAGGATGTAGGCATGGTTTATGCACACACCCCCACCCCCCCCATTTTTCAAATCTGTTTATTTTTTATGTTGCAGAAAATTTCTGAAATATCTAGTTTACTTCTTTTTTCCTGAAGTGTCAAACCTTGTTGAAGTGTATGGACAGCTCATGTTTACCCCTCTGACTCCCTGGTTTTCATCCCTAGAGATTACAAGAGAGAAAGAGCGGCAGAGCTGCACTGTGCTGGATCTCACAGGACTGGATTCATGTTGAGGGAAATAGGGGAAAATGAAATAATTACAATCACATCAAGCAATTAAAAGGGGGGGTTTATCAGCATCCGAAAGAGCTTATTGCTCAGCCACCACTTTATCTCTTTACACAAGCAGTGTTGGAGGCTGTGACTTGAATACCAAAAGGGCAAAGCTCTGATTTAGCTAATGACCTCATGGAATGTTTGGAGTTGAAATTCCCAAATCCCTAAATTTTCTTAAAGGCTGGTTTTCTTAAAAGTTTTGTCTTCAAACCCTGAAGCCAGGTACCTTGCTTGGTACCTGGGCCTGGAGGAGAGGCTTGTCATGAGGAGCTGCACATCAGGAATTATGTGTCAACACAGATGAAGGGCTGAGATCTCAATTGTGTTAACAAACTGAGGTGGGAAGTTCTGCATAAACAATTTGTTGTGGTCAGAAAAATTTAGAATTATTTTTTTTAAAAAATTAAAACTTTGCTTTTCCTTACTGAAGAGGAAAATTCAGTGGAAGCAGAGAATAAAAACTCCTTTCTTGCCAGACCTGGGCACCATCTGCCTGAATTCAGGGTGTCCCAGGTATGGAGAGTATCCCATAAGGATCCCTCCCAATTTTATTGATCACTGTGGTTAGTAGGGACCCTCTGCGTGAATTTTGGTGAGGGTAGGATGGAGTTTTTACATTTGTCTTTGGCTATTTCCCTGGGGCTGACTCTCATCTGCTCCGAGGGCACTGACATTGGTCCAGGCTGTTTGCGGGGAGGTGTTTACTGAAATCTCTGCATCAGGAGGTTTCTATACATACCTCACTCTGGGCTCCCTGCAAACATCCTGCCGGGAAGAGGAAACATTTCCTCTGCCCCAGGGTAACCTGCCTTCCTATAGAAAGAGAATTGATGCTTCCGGATGGAGCATATGGATGTAGAAGAGGAGCCTGCACAAGCTCCTGCTGTGCCCCAAGGGTCAGCTCGCCAGAGTCAGTGAGATAGCTCCATGTGTTGAATGGCATTTGGAGTAGGACTTGCATGAGGATGCTCCCTGGAGCAGTTTTCCAGGTGCCGGAAGGAGCTCAGGGCATTTGATTCCTCCCATGCAGCAGCTGTGAGTGCAATGGAGGTCCATGCTGGCATCCAAGGATTGGAGCTGGATGCAGAGTGAAAGCTGCTGAGTGTCATGCCCTAAAAAGAAATACAAAAAAACAGGGAAAACGGAAAGAAAGAAGTGAGGCAGAGAGGAAGACTCCAGGAAATGAGGTGATTTTTTGTTGTTTTGTGCTCTTTTGTTTTGGTAAAACATCCAAGAAAAGATTTCCTGCTACATGAAATTGACAAGACAGGAGGGGAAGCTCTTCCTAAATATAACAAGAGCTGTCTGGCCTCACTAGACAGCTCCTCTGCAGGGACCCTCAGGTTTGATAGGGGGATGGATCAGCCAGTTCCCAAGGGCACATCCCCTGCAGCCCTCCCCTTCTTGCTGGATGGCAATGGATTGAAACAAAGCAGAAGTGGCTCTTTGTCTGCCCTGTTTTCCCCCAGTGCCAAAAATATCTATCATGGGAAGCAATGGGGATGGAGGGAGGCGTTGGCAAAAGGGAAGAGCTGGGAGAAACCCTGGGTCATTCACACGTACCTGACAAGAGGTGAGAAATAAAGAGGATGGGATGGGATGCTTCACAGAGTCTGAGGGTGTTGTGTATCTGAGAGCCCGATGTGACTCCGCTGGCACCAGTGCTGTGAAACTGGGTCAGCAGTAGGGCAGCACCTCAGGGAAGGCAACCAGCAGGTGAAATAGTGTCATAATTGGGATTTTGACAGTGTTGATGCTCTAGTATGGGCAAGTGGGAGTATGTGGCAGCACTGGGCCTCCTGCTTGTCTTACTGCTGCTGCAATCTGTCAATAGAAGGGGGAGCAAGGTGAGATCTGGCTGCAGAAGTCAAGAATTGAGTTTTTCTTCTTGTCTCGCCCTGCCGTGCCTGGTGCTCATCCAAAAGGGCACTTCTTATAACCATCCCCTTCATGTCCTCCAAGAGCTGGCAGGTAAGAAACACAAAAGGCAAAATAAGAGCAGGCAAAGAGCTGAGGATGATTCCCAGCTTCATTTGCTGCAGTAGGCATTTTAAATAGTAATAGCGAAAAAAATTTTGATGTTAAGTTTCTGAAATGCTCATAACAAAGGAGAAAAACAAGAGGAGAAGAAAATAACTTGTTCATCCTTCCTGCTGGGATTGCGTGGCACCAGCACCAGAGAGGTCACCACATTTTAGTATGTCACTGACAGCTCCGTTGCTGCAGCTCAGTCCCATCTCTGAAGACCCCAGGTTGAGTTTCCAAAATGTCACTTTTTGCTACAACTTCTGTTGCTATCTTCTGGTTCGGTACACAGCCAGCCTTTGGATTCTTCTGGCTCAACACAGCAGCCAGAAGGCTCCCAGAGGAAGCCAATGCTTTTATGGAGGAGGAGATTATCCACTTTTTAATGACATTAAAATATAGACAAAAAGCATTGGGAGCATTGTTATCTGATCCATTTCTCCACATTGGCCACAGCTGCAGTTAGGGCATTGCTGAGCCCTGCATGCTGTACATGTCCTATGCTGCCTGGATTGGGGGATGCTGATCCCACAGTCAAATGATTTCAAAGTTTTAGGGATTTCTACACCTTTCCCTTGGACATGTGGTACCAGCCACACTTTAGGGATAAAGAGGCTGGAGGACCTTTGGCTAGTGGATCCCAGGTGGTTCTTGGGGAGATGCGGCAGGCGTTGGGTGTTCAGCATCCCCAGGCCAAAACCTCCCAGATCTGAGCAGATTTTCAGATCTTCCTGTGGAAAACCAAGGGAATTTACCCAGTTGGCAGGTGGGAGATTGCTGCTGTCAAGCCACACCTTTCTTGTATTCAGCACTTATGGCTGAGTCAAGTTGCAGGGAAGTTGTGGCACGTGGAGGGATGCCAGAGGGCTGCAGCTTTCCATGACTGTGGTAGTTTGTGCAGCCTCTCTGAGATGTAAATCCAGGAGAGCTTAAAATCAGTGGAGGTTGTCTGTATGTTAACCTGAGTGTCTGAGATGAGGTTCCAGTCCTAAATCTGTATTTCTGCTGAAGCAGTGGTTTGGGCCAGACTGAAGCAGGTTTGGCTGTTGAAGTCACTTTATTCCATATAAAACCTACATTTCTTCTGGCTGTTTCAATCCCTTCATTAGGCCATTACTTTTGCCTCTCCCCTTCCCCATCCCAGGAGCCAGAGCTCCTGAGAGCAGTCACATCCTCCTAGCTTCACTTCACACTTCTTTCATTAAATGATTCCTTTCTTTAAAAGGGAAAGAAAAAAAAAGAAAAGAAAAGAAAATTAGTTTCGTTAAATTTCTTCAAATTGCATAAAATATTTGAACATATGAGAGAGATTGGGACATACAGGGAGTGGTTGCTGGACCTGACCCGAGCTAAGCCCAGAAGAATCTTACTCTGAAAAAAGCCCATCAGTTCTTGCTCATGTGTGGCATCCAAGACAAGCTTTTCACCCAGCCTGGATCAGCAAAGCCACAAGCATTTTATTTATCCTAAAAGTCTGTGCATAGAAACACAAACAGATCCTTCCTGGGGTGCGGTTCTTACATGTTCTTCTTGTATGACCTTGGTTCCCGGATGCTCTGCATGGTGCCATGTGATTGCAATTGTAATGATTGCAATTATTGGTATTTTCACCTTCTTGCGCAAATAACTTCAGGACCCCCTGGAGGAGCTTCCCAACTGCTGTAGGAACCTGCCTGGGGAGCACACGGGGGAGCTGAGACGTGGTGGAGTGGGAGAAGATGGCTTTGTACAATCAGGGTGATGCTGTGAGAGGTCATAGGAGGTGAACAGGGCAATTTTTGCAAGAAATGGGTTTGAAGTAGACTTTGTTGCATGTCACAAACACTGGCTGTATGTCTTGCTTTGTAGTCCCAAATGGGATTAGTGTCCCTGTCTAGAACCACTCTGCTGCATCCCTGTGAGCCTACAGATGGCAAAATCTCTTCCACCACAATGTAAGAATTGTCCCCAAAGCCAGGAACGTGGATTCCTAGAGCCACTTATGGCCACTGACCCAAGCACAAAGCCATCTTACGCCCCCCAGCACCCCAAAGCACAGCAGGTTTTACAGGCGATGCAAGCTGGGGTTTTCTCAGCCAGAGATGGGGTTCAGGGCTGGGTTCTGGAGCAGCAGCACTGGGTTCATGGAGTGATATTCAGCTTTCCCACTGCTGCTTGGAAATGCATTGGGAATCCAAGGGGGTTGTTAAATCACGGAAGCAATTTACTGTCAGCCTTTTCCATGCAGTTCTGAGATTGCTGATGGTAAATACAAGAATATCAATATTGCAGAGTGGCCACAGGTTTCGAAGTCAGTGACACAGCAAGCGTGAGGCATTTTAATGCCGTGGAGGAGAGGAGGGAGGGATGAGGAGCCAAAGACTTGCTGTTTGCAGGTAGCAACTTGCTAATGAGTGAGTGTTGGGGCGTCATCAGCTCCTGAGGCAAATCACAGTGCTCAGAGCGTTTCAAAGCTCTGTGCCAGCACGGAGGGGGTGGCATCTCTGCAGAGGCTCCAGGAGCACAAGTGCCCCAGACTGCACAACAGCACCCTGGTGAACCTGGTGCTACCTCTCCCTTTTAGGAAAGCATCTCTATGGCACCTTAATTTTGGTAAATTAAGGCAGAAGCAACAGCTGAGAGTTGAAAGCCTGGCTCATGCTTTGGAGATGTCCCACTGTGGCCAGCAGACAGTCTGCCCACAGCAGGGCAATGAGGTTCTTCCAGCAGTTCTGCCTGTAAGCAAGAATTATGAGCCAGGTCTGGAAGGGTGCAACATGGTGGGGATGTCTAAACTCCCTCTGCTGAGGTAAAAAATTCTGGTTGAATTCTTCCCAGAGCACTGTGAGGTAACAAAAAGCCGGGCAAAGGGTTTTAATCTCACCTGGAACATCCATGTTCGTTCCTGGTGAATTTAAGGGAGGGAGCAGTGGCCATGAGCAGATGTGCTTGGCTCTCTTCAGCCCCTTGCCACAAGTTGGGTCTTGTGCTGACTGTTTACCCCCCTTGTCATCTGTTCTTCACCCCCAGCACTGTGCAGAGAGCCCTGGCCTGGAGTAATTCAACCCTCTCTTTCCCTAATAAAGCAAGAGGTCAAGACTGGATGAGTAATGCAGAAACTTGCACCTTTGGGGCAATTTGAAAGATTCTCCTTCTCATAGCAAATACCTGGGATTCCGGATGCTTTTTTTCCCCATGCAGCTTTCCCTTGTCTTTCTGTAGCTGGATAGAGCTGAAATGGGGAATTGTCCCAGGTGGATGCAGCTTCACACAATTGACATCCATCAGCCCATCAGAAACGTGTGTATGCCAGGCAGACCTCAGCAAGTGTGAGTCACTTCTCCTGATGGAACACAATCTAGGAGGAGGCATTAAGATAGCCCTCATTCCTGGGCATGAGCAAGGGTAACAGGTCTCTGGCTGGCCGGTGTGAGCCCAGCCCTGCTAAAACTGAGGCTGGGCTTATTCGCCTTTCACCCTTACTGCCCCATCATCCTCCTGGCATGTCCAGTGTGATAATAAATTCAGATGTGTTAAGTGAAAGAGCTGTGGATTTGCAAAGAAGCTGAATTCAGGTGTTTTCCAGGGAAAGCACTGCCCATGGGCAAGGTTGGGTTTGCAAGCTCACTGCTTGGAGGGATGAAGACATTATGTTTGTACCATCATCTCTCGGCATCCCTTGGGAAGCCCAATATCCCACCCTGAGTTCCTCTTGGAGGTGGGACATGAAGATAAGTGAAACCCGTTGAGTTCTTACAGGCAGGATTTAATCACCTTAAATTATTCTAAGTGGATGGGGAAGCATCCTGTGATCTCCAAGCCAAGCAGGTCACCTTTAATTTCCTTTTCCTTCCATCAATAGTGCTGGTGGATGGGTGTTTGATTTATTAAGCACTGAATAACAGGGCTTTCGTGTGTATTGCTGTCAGAGAGATAAATAGGACCCTTTGAAGGCAAGTTTCAGGGAGGTGGCCATGACTTTTCGAATATATATATCCATAAAGCAACGCAGACTACCCCCTCCTTGGGCATCTGCAATTTTTCAGGCTGTACACGGCTCTCCCCAGTCCACCCTGGGCCCTGCAACGTGCTCGGAGTGCCGATCCCCACCGTGCCCTGCTGGGAGGATGATTAATGCCTGCAAAGTGCTTTGAGAACATCAGATTAGTAGGACAGAGCCTCATTATTATATTAGCAATCACTGGATCCTTGGCCTTTTTCACTCTCAGCGCACTTAGAGCCGCATCTAAAAGCCAAATGCTGTTTACTAGCAAACCTCTCTGCGTTTGGATACTTTGGGGAGGGCTTTTTGTGTTGTTCACAGGTTTATTTTTAATGATGCACCTGTGGTCCAGACTCCTCTGGGGTCCCCACAAACCACTGCCCTGCTTTTCATGCAAACACCATGCAGATTAAAAATAAAGACCACTGGGTACTCAGTGTTATAACTATAGAAACCAAATATTTGCTTCAACTATAAAAGGCAGGAGTGTTTATGCGTATGAGGCAAAAAGGCATTTCCAGCCGAAGTGGAATGTATTTTAGTTCTGCAGACTATTTATAGATAGGCAGCCACTCTAAATTTGAATCTTCCCTTCCGTAAGCAATTTTTTTGTGCCTACTGGGATATATCCTCGTCTGGGGTTTAGCAGCGTCACTACGGGGAGTCAAAACAGTTTGGAGTCACCCTATGAGACATGAGACATGGTGACTTGTTGTGGGGGGGGGTTCTCTGGCAGTTCTGTGAAGCTACAGAAGTTAGTTTGAAAGATGAATAAGTATTTCCTTTGACTGTAAATTAAATATTTTGATTTAGGGCTATTGTTTTAACCCTTCCAATTTGAAAGTAAGTGTGACTTAGAACTGAAAAATTCAAACATAGTTATGAAACGCTAAAATTAATTGTTTTAGGAGCTTGGAGGGAAATTAAGGGATGTTTTTCTACAACCAAACAGAAGAAAAAAATTGCATAGTTATTATGAACTGGCAAAACATTTCTTGCCATGTCTGTCCTAAGGTTTCAGCTAAAAATCAGCCCTCATCCCTGTGCTTTAGATTTGAATCTGGTGGTGGCAGAAGAGAAAACCAGGATGTAGGTGGGGAAATGTGCTCGTTGAGCAACCTGAAGACCTGCTAGGAGCAGGGTTCTGTGGTGTTAGATACCACTCACCCTTGCCTTGGTGAGCACCAGCATCCACGAATCCTCTCCTTGTTGGCAACCACAGATATGAAACACAATGTGAGGGCTGTGTGTGCTTCTCTGAGTCCCATCGTGACACAGCAAGTGCTACAGAGACCTAGAGAGCAGCTGTAAGGTGAGGGAGCTTCAGTAAATTTACGTGGAGAGACCCAAGCCCCAGTTAGCAATGGTGGCAAGTGAGTGCCCACATTCCTGCTCATCCTACTCTGTAAAACTCCCTCAGTGATTTCCCTCTTATCCTTGGTGTTTACACCCTTCAAATATTTGCAGACAGTTGAGTTGCCAAGCCCCTGCTAAGCTGCTGTTAAGCCAAGCTAAACACATGAGCTCAGAAAGTCAGTCTCTCTGACTCCATGATAATAGTTTGCTTTGTTCTTCTCTGAATTTCCTGCAGTTTATTGATATTTTCCTGGGATCCTGGCACCTGAACCTGATGGTGATACAGGAGGTGCCATCCTAGAAGAAAACCAAGTGATGAATAGGGAATCCAGGTGCCTGTGGCATACGAACCTGGGAGGAGTGCTGGTTTTCACAGTGTCTAGGTGCTTCCTGGTCTTGTTTAAGTGCAGACGGGAGGTGGCCCCAAGGCCCCTTGGCTGAACCCAGGGCCCAGCTAATCAAGGCCAGCTGTTAACCCAGCTCCACCCTGTTCACTGCTAATACAGACCAATTTTGGTGGAGGTCGGTGGGTGCCTGTCTGATGGTCCTTTCTTGGGCTCATCCCTCCTGTCTTCTCCTTAGTGAAGCTATCTGAAAATTACCTTTGCCAGAGTCAAACCCCTCTAAAGACCTGCAGTATCAAGGGGATCATCTGAGCTTCTCTCCCAACTCACCTGTGTGTGTGTGGGCTGCTTTCTCCTGTAGAAAAACACCCTACTAAGCCTTACCTCTAGACATAATCATACAACTTTTGAAGCCCAGACTGGTCTTGCTGGCAGATCTTCTGAGTCTTCATTCTTCCATGCTCCTGCTGTTATAATCTCTCACTTGATTTTGCTGGCTTTAGCAAGGAGACATCCTTGGCTTGGTGCCGGACTTTCTTCTGCATGCTGGGATGCCAAGAGCAGTTATTAGGAGTGCCTGGGCTACACATGGAGCCCACCCTTGCTGTGAAGGACAGCTGGTCTCCAGTGTTTGCTCAGGGTGGAGAACCCAGCAGGGTCTTCATTGCTCATCCTTGCTAGTGGGAGGGTGAGGAGGCCGCGTGTAGACAGGTCAGGGATCCACAGTGGACTTCACTCCTATTTACACAGCTGCAGAAACCACTTGAGCTCGCAAAGGGCATCCGTAGAGTCAACACAAACCATGTGCAGCAGGGCTGCTGCAGCATGGTGGGGCGGCACCAGGCTGGACTGGAAGCGCAGGGATGCACGGGGGGTTCAGGAAGTTCACAGTGAAAGCAGAGCATGGGCTCCCCTGCACATCAGGAGGTGATGTAATTAGGAGTGCCTTCCCTCAGAATCTCACGGAGCATGAGGAATATCCTTGGAAAAACATATCTTTGGAAACATCCAGCCAAGGAATCTGAGGTATCAGATACCAGTGTAGACTCCCCATCTTTCTTTCCCAAACCCAACAGCCTGTGCGAGTTGGGGCAGAAGAGCCACGTACTCCACGCATTCTCCAGCACAGCTAGAGAAGTCCGTATTTTATTAATGTTGCTTTCTAAAGATGGAATGCCTCCAAAGGAGTTTGTAACTCTTTGATAACCTGTAGGTACAATCCCTGATCGTGGCATGCTTGTGTGTCCATGCCCACGCCTTGGTCCCCTGCTCGCTGCTGTGAGCCAGAGATAACTGCACTGAAATATGGAGGGTTGTACTGGAGGGGGAGACACACCAGTGTGTGAGATAAGCAGGAAAATTTGATCTAAGCAATGCTGGGATGGAGGTGCAGCATCCTAAAGCAGAGGTGAAAACATCTTTCAGCTTCACTGTGCATGGACCTGAGACATCAGATCACCAAGCTCAGCCTGCCCTGCCAAAGAATTTGGGGACAAGGGCTCGCAGTGAGATTTGGACCTGTTCTTCCCTGGCAGTCCATGCATGACAGTCCTTACAGCTTCTGAGCAAATCACTTGGAGAAACTCCGTGCTCTCTTTGGAAAGTATCTGAGGTAGTCCACGACCCCAGATTGTTTGAGGGACACCTCTGAAAGCTGCACTTGGCTCAACAGGTCAGGTCCTCCATGAAGGTTGGCCACAAAGAACATTTTCTTCTGGCCTGCCTGGTCCAGACACGGTGTTCCTGTTCCAGGATGGATCCCAGATGTGTGTTAGCATTACAAATACATCTCAAATCCCAGCTGCCAAGTCCTCCACCCCCATCCCAGTCCCTTGTCTAGAGGGATGATTAACACATCCTGCAATAAAACTCATCAGTTACTGCTCTTTCCACCCCTCTTCTCTGCAGGTTCAGGTTCCCACGCACTGTTTTCTACCTCAGTTTGCAGAACTGGTGCCGGCAAAAAAATTACTTCTCAGCCATCATATAACTCCACTTTCCACCCCCAAAGTATTTTTGCAGATGGCAGTTCAGTCATTTTTTTGTAACATCCTTCTGAGATTGAGTCTTTATTTGATGCTTGGAAAAAGGTGGCACAACAGGGCAAAACCCCTTTCTCCAGGGGTTTTTGACAGATTAATGGCAGCTGCAGCATCGGATCTCACAAACTCCTACCGTCCGACCTTGCATTCAGCCTTCTTCTGCAGTTTATTCTGTTCACTCCCATTCTGAGCTTCATGAAACAAAGAATAAGCAGGGGTTAACATGTTCCATATCCTTCTCCAAGGTCCTCCCTCCAGGTAATTTCTTTAGGGGTGGAATTTGGTACATTTTTAGGTGTCCTCATTAACCTTTCTTTGCTTACTCCCTTAGAATCAAAGTTATTTGGCAGTCCATTTGTTTGAGATAAAGAGCATCACATGGGAATGAGCCACAAAAAAAAGCATTTGAGCTTTAAAACACTCCCTAGCAGGAACCTGGTGTGGTAGTCAGGCCAATAAGCAGGGCACAGGATGGAGCTCCCAACCCCCTCCAGGTCTGAAGGCACCTTGCGGTGTCTTTTTGTCATTGCTACACTTTCCCGGTGCTTTCTAAGTGATGAAAGCAAATGGAGCTTTTGTGTCCTCTCTAATAACCTGAGAGTCCTGTAGAGCCTGAGCACTTTGCAGGCTGCCTTTCTGGGAGGAGAGCAGCTTTATCTTTATGACACTAATGGAAAAAACAAGACCTAATGACAGCTTATCCTGCTCGTTTCACTTGCAGGGCTACTTTTGGTGCCGAGTGGTATTTGCTCTGTAAGTCTGGCTTTTGCTCAGCAGTGCCCTGCTTCTGCACATCCCATATGAGTTAGTTTGGATCAGGGATTTCTGTGGAGCAAATCTAGTGATTCTCTTGCTGGAGAAACACAGGAGCAGGTAAGAGGAGAGTCTGAGTGTAGGTCTGGACACCTTTGACTGGAGGATGGCCAGGATGCACCTTTGCTACCTCATGAGCAAATCCCACAAGGTGTGGATGGGTTCACCCACCACCCTTCATCATGTTTTCCATTTGTGTTGTTATAGGAGGCAACATGGGGAGAAATCAAGGTTTCTTTCCCAAACCCACAGGTTCAGGGAAGGATGAATGCTGCTGCGTAGGAAGGGGGACCGGGAAGTCTTGTTTCTCTGGCTGTGTCCATGTGGCGTTTGGGCTGAATGTTTCCTTTGTGGTTTGGTCTCTGAAGGCTTGTGTCTAGCCCTTTGCTCTCGTGCCAGGGAGTCCCGGCACTTCCATCCTGGAGCTGTCTCACTGAGACAAAGGACATCAGTCTGTGCACAACTTCCCCAGCTCTCCCTTTTGCCCTTCTGACAGTTTTGTGTTGGAGTGGAGGATGTTTAAGTGGGTCAACAAAGAGGTTATTTTTCCCAGTGCAAAGTACCCTGATAAATTAACCAGTGAAAATTTTAATAATACATGAAAGGAGAGAAGTTTGCTGCTTTTGGAAAGGCTTTTCAGCTCTTGATGGGGTCAACAGCTGGGTCAGTGGCCATTGGGATTCCAGTAGAGGGAGAGGTGGTGGGCATCATCCTCCACCGATGACCATATCGGTGCCAGTGGGACAAAATAGAGCTACCCCTGTTCCAACCCACTGATACAAGTGTGGTTATCAGTTTTTCAACACACATAAATGGGCAGATGGAGGAACTGCTTTGGAGTGGTGGTAATGTGGAATTAGTACCCACCCTGCTGTCCACTCCTTTGAAGCCTGAGGCGCATGGGCTTCAAGCTGAGCTTCCAGCTGGGTTTTCAAAATGAAGAGATTTGTGTGATCAGTCAGGGGAAACAGTAGACTACCTCAGTTGTGCCTGGCTGCAGCCACTTTTAATGGAATAATTTAAATATAAAGAGAAAAGGCTAATCCACAGAAGTCACACAAAACAGTCCTGTTGATCTGGTAGATCCTTGGCTGTTGTGAGGTGTCTTTGAGCACCTCGGATGATTTATTTCCCTTTGGCTTTCTTGATTTTAAAGAAGTCTTTAATCAAGGCAATCTGTTACCATGATCCCAGTTTATTTTCTGCCCTGTCCAGTGAGATTTGTGGGCATTCTTCAGGTCAGAGTCAGAATATTTAATATTCTCACTGTGCTGTTGGTCGGACAGGAAACAGAAATGACCAGAAGCCCTGTAGCATCCCAAATACACTATTGCAAGGGCTTCTATAGGCTCTAATTTTTAGAAGATAATAGTGATGTGACTGTTTATTAGGAGTCGATTATCTCTGATTGGGCCATCTTCTCATCCATTTGATGTTCTCATCCATTTGATGTTCTCATCCATGTTGACTAAACCGTACTACTGTTTATCAAGTGACCTATTATGCACTTGACTTCCCAGGGCCAAACAAACTATTTTAGCTCAGGAATATCTTCCCCAGGCTTTATTTGCTGGCAGAAGGCAAAAGCTGGGGCAGACACATGGTTTATCAAGTGCCTCAGCACTGTGTTGACTGCTGTTCCTGAAGACCTTGATAGACTCTGCCAATGCCCAGCAGCACCCCTTAAACCCTGCTCATCTGCCTTTGAGGTGCTACCTTTTGGGAAAGGTCTTTCCTCCTGCAAGGAAGCCATCCTTGCACTCTTCCAGGTTTTTGCGGATGGTCTCTGGAGACTGCATCTCCTAAAGCCTTCTGCTGCAACCAAAACTCTCAATGGCCATTTCCCCTTGATTTTCATAAGGGTTCTCATCACTGGAGGACCATGGTGAGGTTTGAAAATCTGGTATTTGGGGAAAAGATGAGAAGAGCAGTATGAAAAATCCATGGAGGTCCAGGAAGCAGTGGAAAAAGAAGGCATCAGTTTTCCAGATATGGGGAGAAACAGTTAATCCCCAGATACGGGGAGAAACAGGTTAATCCTGATTAACAGAGTTACTTCCAATCCAGAAGGTAGAAGAAATGTTCAGAAGGGACTCCCTAGGTAGCAACAGGTCAATGCCCAGCATCAGTCCTGGGCCAAATGGTGGAGCCCACACATCTGCTGATGGCAGGTGAGCTGTGGCAGGTAGTGAGGGCAGTCCATACAGCCCCAAGCACCTGGAAAGTGAATTAAAACCTGGCAGATCCCAGGAAGACATCACCCACAAATAGGGCTTTTCCTCGTGCCATTTTTCAGGCATTAATACTAAGTCTCAGCATTTCCCTAAGTGAGGCAGAGCTAATGGCTCCTGTGGGGAGAAGCTGCCAGTGGCACAAAGGGTAATGAAACGGTAAATGTTGAAGACAAATTCATCAGACAGGGCAGTCTGGATCACTTGGCAAGCAGAGCACATTTGAAAAAAATATGTTAGAAGACAGCCCAATGCAAAATTCAACAGAGAATCAGAGAAATAAGTAAGATTGTTCCTACAGAAAGGGGCAGTGAATCCCCAAATGCAGGGTTTTCTGGGTTTGGTAGAAAGAAACTGCACGAGCAGCTCCTGATGTGAGTTGAGATTACGGCAGAAATGGCTACAGTGACCTTTGATGTCTAAGTGAAGGGGTACAAGGTGCATTTATTTTTCCTTATGTACAGCAACAACAAAATGTGTTAGAGTAGTTGGCTAATAATGTCAGTGCTGAAGAGGAAGAAAGGAAACACGACAGTATTGCAGAAATGGTGTTTAGCACAGAAATTCTTAGACTGGCAGCTGGTTAGTTTTCTGAAAGAGTGGAGAGGTTGGAATAGCCAGGTGATTGTGATATTTTCTCTCTGTGCACATGCTAAGGGAGCTCCAGTCTAGTGGAAAAGGGCATCACAAGAGCTTTTTGCAAGATGTCAAACCCACAAAGTGACAGATTGGAAGCAACCCCCCTCGTTTTTTCTTTCTGGAGGTGGTGGCTAAATGTGAGGACAAATGAACAGTTAATGGGGTCCATATGGGCATAAATATGCATTTAATTAAAAGCCTGTGATATGAAAGAAATCAGTTTACAATCAGAGTAATTCAGGTTGGAAGGGACCTTGGACGTCCTGGACTGCCTGAATCTGTAATTCCCACAGGTATGGGGGATGAACTTGGAGAAAATTTCCTTCTGTAGGCACAGGGTTGGGGGACTGGAAGTGTTGTGAGGGCTCAACACAGACCCCAACCAAGTGCTGTCACTGACAGATGTTTTGGCTATTGGGCACATCTGGAAAGATGTACATCACTGTAGCAGACTTGAAACCAGCAACCTGCATATTTTAGCTGGCCATGCTCAACCAGCTGTGCAACAGGCAGGATCTAGATCTTTGTATGGTGCAGATTTAGGGTTGTCCCCTTGTGTACCCTTGGGTTATCCCCCACTTCTCTCCAACCCATGAGCCCGACTGCCTGGGTACAGTGCCTGTCAGGAGAGCAGAGGGCAGGGCTGAGAGCTGGCAGGGCTGCAGGAGAGCCTCGGGGAGTGGCTGTGTGTGCATGTGCCTTCTGTGAGTGTCTCCTGGAAACCAGCAAATCCCCCAGCGGGTTCAGAGGGGCCTGACAGGAGGAGATAATTAAGTCTCCACGAGTTTCATCCAAAAGGGTGAGCTGAAAGAGGAGAGAAATCATCTTTTAACTAAGGAAAGGCTTTCACACAAGCTTACATGTTATGAAGCACCAGGGAATCCATTCATTAGGGTGCCCTTTCAAGCTTCAGGAATAAACCTGAGGCCCTAAAATCAACTAAACCATGAGAAACCAGCTGGCGAGTGAGTGCCACTGGTGCTGATCTCCACAGAGCTTTCTCATAGCACCTTTTGGTTCCATTTGCCATTTTTGGCCATAGTTAATGTGTTTGGCCTCACAGCCTCCTGCCTCTCTGTCTTGCCAAAATTGAAACACCCCCATTTCCCAGAGCAAAGCAAGGGCAGGATGTGAAGCCACGAAGGTTGAGCTGTGCCATGAGGGTTGGTGTGAACAGTGCTGCCTCCCTTGCCCCTTCCAAGCCCAGAGGGTCACTCCCAAGTTCTTTTAGCATCAGATGTTGCAGAATGGTCAGTGAGCCAGCATCTAAGCTGAGAAGACTCCCTCCACCTCCACCTCCACCTCCACCTCCACCTCCTCCTCCTCTCATGGTATTTTCCCTGTTGTTAACAGTTCGCCTTGCAGACATCCATCACCACATAGTGTCTCCCAGTGACCTTGGGGGAATTTTGGTTCTGTGACCTTGTTCAGTCTCCAGTTGGGGCCAGCTACACTTGAATCCTCCTGAGCCTCCTTTAGCAAGGTCATTACTGTGTGACCCAAAGGCAAGTCTCGTCTTACTTCCCTGTCATGTCCTGTCATTCTTGTCTGAGGCAAGACTAGGTCATTTCCAGCACCTTCTCCCTGCCCCTGATGGTTTCCTCAGCATCTCTCCTATCCTGACCCTTTTCCAGACCTGTCCCACTACTTCCATGCAGAGAAGTCACTACAGCCCTTTGACCTTCCCTGTTGCCCACTTTGTGCCAGCAATGGTGGTATTGGCTCTGCCACCCAGGCAGCTACCATGAGGAGGTGCAAAGGGCTGTCTAGCAGACTGTGAGTTCAACGTGAGCCAAATCAGGCTAATTTCTCCCCTTGCAGAGGTTAGTCAAGCTGGAAATGGTTACAGATGATGAGACAGCTCATTAAAGTGGCTGAAAATTAACAAGCCTCAGAGCTTTTCTAAAATTAGAAATCATCCTTGGAAAGGCAAGCCTATCCCAAATATCCTGCTATAAGCCAGGCTCATTTAGATGACAGGAAAAACATCCTCACACTTCACTATCAGCTTCAGCCGCACGATATCTCCAGCTCATCATATCAAACCAAATTGGGTGGTGGTTTTTGCTGTGCACAGAGCCTGTTAAGCTCAGAAGACTCTCAGTATCACCTTGTAAGGCACTTTTTCTGCAGCCTTTAAGCAAAGGAAGTGGCATGCCAAGGGAAGGAGAAAGCATCCTGTCATGCCTCTCATTCCTGATATCCAATTCTAAGTCCATCTGTATATTTCCATCCACCTTCACCTGAGAGATTGAGGGCAGAGTAGTTTAATTACAGGATTCACTGCTAGGGCTGACACGGGTGTATATCGCCAGCTGATTAAAACTGAATCTCAAATTGGCTTTTTCAGATTCTTTTCTTTGTTCAAAAGTGCTGCTTTAAATCAGCGTTGCTTTGAAACACAAGCAGTGTTCAGGGTTCGGAAAGGGTTCATTGATTTGAAATGGATAGCACCCCTTCCCCGTCTCCCTCTGGGTCTCATGGATACTCATGGATATGGGACAAAAGAAACCCCAATATGTGATGCCCTGCCAGGAAATTTTCTGTTAGCCACACCCAAGCCTGGTGAAAGGAAACCTTGTCCTCCTCTGAGCATCTTCCTGGGTGTCACAGAGGGCTGGCAAGAGGTGACACAGGGTGGAAGAGCAGCCACAACTGCCAGGAGAAGGCAGAGGGGACATGTGCAGGGCTGTTTTGGCCCACCAAGCCCATCGCTGGGCACTCATGGGGTGAGGCATCTGTGCAATAAACTTTTTGTGAGCAGAGACTGGGGTACATTTGCCAAAGAAGCCTGGGGAAAGAACTGTGGCTCCTGCCAGCACAGAATGGGGGCTTTTGGAGCAGATCCCTGTTCACAGAATAACAGAATGGTTTCAGTTATGGAAGGGACCTTAAAGACCATCTAATTCCAACCCCTCTGCCACAGGCAGGGACACTTTCCTGTAGACCAAATTGCTCAAAGTCCCATCCAATGTGACCTTGAATACTTCCAGGGATGGGTCATCCACAGCTTCTCTGGGCAATGAGGGTAGGAGTTCAAGGTAGCCCAAAGCCAGGGGCAAGGGAAGGGAAATTGCTGACAGTGCTGTGAAATTAATTTTGCTCTTGCAGAGGCTAGAAAGCTAGAAAAACTCAGTTATCAAAATGCTTCACTCCAAGTCATTTATTCATGCTGTGTTCCCATGTCCAGCCCTGCTTGTGTAATGCCGGGAAAGCTCTTATCAGAGACTGATACCAGAGTCTCAGGAGGGAAGAAAAATCTCTGAGTAGTTTGCTTTTGCTTCCAGAAACCCAAAGTTGAAAAAGAAAACTAAACTCTGCTCTCACTGTTGGTGTGCTCACATGGCATGGGCTGACCTGCTCTGGTGGGTTGGTTGGCTCTTGGCTGTGAGGTTGAGTGTAGTCAGTGGTGGCAGCTGGGTTGTGCAAACAGACTTGGAGAGCACCAGCCTTGATGTAAAATAGGTATAGCTGTAGTATCATAATACATGTGATAAGTGAAATATCCCACCATAGGCTGCTGGGACATCCTGTTCGGTTGTTGCAGCCCCATATCCTGTCAGCCTTCTAAGATGCCACAAGGTAAAAGCCTGGGTATCCTGTAGATCCCCAGGGAGCCACTGGCTGTGTCTGTCCCACTCAGGTACCTCCACCCACCTGCCTGCACCTCCTCTAGGTGCTGCTCCAGTGCCCCACAAGGGATGTGCCACGGCAGGGCGGTGGGAGAGATTTCAGCTAGAAATAACAGAGTGGAATACAGAACAGGGCTGAATAGCAGGAAGTCATTCCAGATAACAAAATCCATGCACAGCAGCAGGAATGCATTGGAGGCTCCGCACATGGACCGTTTACAGCCAGCCCTGAGGCAAGAGCTGGGCTCCAGGTTCCTCCTGTGAACCCCTTGCTTTCCTACCACCTTCCCACTTGCAAAGGCGTCGTGCAGCTTTCAGCAGAAGGAATTAGCCAGAAAAGGTTGCTTTTCTCTGTGAGAGTTGAAAAATGCCAGTGCTGCCCTTTCTCATGCTGAATGCTGCGGGTGGATGTGCCATGGGTGCTTGCACTGGTCCCACATCGGGACTCAGAGTCTGAGCAGTCTCATCAGGTTCAATATGACAAGTTCAACACTCCTTACTGGGAGTGGACCTCATTATGGAAGAGTCATTTAGATTTGGAGATAGCTGAGGTCAGAAGAGACCTTTGGAGGTCTCTGAGCCAACCTCCCGCTCAAGGTGGGGCCAGCTTGAAGTTAGGGCTGACTCTGGAGGTAAATCATGTTACTCCTGGTCTTGTCCAGGCAGGTTCTGAATATCTCCAAAGATGGGCATCACTCCATCTGGGTTTTTTTTTTTGTCCTACCCCTCATTGTGAAGCCTTTTCCTTACATCTATTGAGACTTCTCCATTGCATCTCATGCTGTGCCCGTGCTTCTCCCAGTAGAGTTTGGATCCATCCTTTCTGCATCCTCCAGACAGGAGCACTCCTGGCCCTTCCAGGGTTTCCTGTGTCCTTTCTCAGACAGTCACAGCTTCTCTGGTGGTGTAAGTACCACCTCACTATTTGATATTTTGTTTTTCCATCCCATCCTTAATCAGGCACTCGAGGCATCCCATCAGAAATGCTGTCAGTGCCCTCACATCCCAGAGAGAAGTCTTTATTTTCCTAAGATTGACCATGCAGCAAAAGGCTGCTGAAATCTTTCCAGCTGGAGAACTCCCGTAAAATAAATACGAAGGGAAATGTTTTCCACATTGTGTCACTGCTGTGTTGCTCGTCCCTTTCACAGAGGGCGGAAGTGGGGAGCAGGTCCTCCAGCTCACACCAGTTTGGTGTCTCCTTTAGCTCCGAGCCATCGCAGAGCCTTCCTTCCCTGGTAGCAAACATCTCTGATGGCAGGAGCTGTTTATGAAGCTTATGGTTTTTCAAATGATCTTGCAAATAAATAGGCTTTAGCCTGTGTTTGTGCCTCACCTCATTGAAACCCCCTCTCATCCAGTCGTGAGTGATGCTCGGTGCAGGACATCTTGTGCCGGCTCTGCTGCCCTTGGGTGGATGTCACATGCAGTGACTCTACGTGTGCTCTGAAGCCTAATTACACCTCCAAGAGTGGGAAAAAAAATCCCAGGAGGGAAGGTCAGTTTGACAGCCTGAGATACACACTGGGTTAGGGTTTTTTTGCATCACCTTCCCCTGATTCCTCAGCGAGGAAGAGCTTCTTTGTACCCCAGCAAGGTTTCCGGTTCCCCGCGGGGTCTCACTGCTGCAGCGCGGCGTTATTAGCGCTGCCAATCACGGCTCCCCCAAAGCAGTGCTGATAATGAACCCACCGTGAACTCGGCCACGGCTGGAGCGTGATTAGCAGGGAACAGGCTCCATCCCTTTGAAGCGTGCGAGGAGCAGGGCTGGGACCCGTCTGTTCCCAGCATGATGTGGAAAGGTGCTGTGAGCAGGCAGTGGGCAACGGGAACCATGGGGGATCTGGAAGGGTAGGAGTGGGGCTCAGGGGGTTCCTGTTTGCTCTGGAGTTTGGGGACACTGGGGCTATGTGAGGGCAATCAGCCAGCAGAAACATTACCTTAGCAGACAGAGGGGCTTCCTTGCTGCTTACAAATCTACTTCCAAGCCACATTTTCTTTGAGTTAGCACTAACACAGGGAGGGGAGAGGTGTTCTTGCATGAATAATAAAACCAGCGTCCTCCTGTCCATCAGATGAGATAAAAAGCCCCCAGGGACACAGAGGAAGACAACATTATTATACAGGTCACCAGCAGGTTATTCTACAATCTTACTACATGTGGCTTCACTCACCGATGCTGGAAGCACCAGCCACAATAGGGGACTGTGTTCCTCCTACAGGGCTGTGGGGTGGGGGAGCAGGACAGGATCCCCCCAGTGCCGGGTTACACAGTCTCACAGCTACAGTCAGTGTAATTGTTGCAGATGGCAAAAACAGTAGCACTACTGAAGGACCCAAGCCACCCAAAATATGCTCTCAGCATGCCCCTATCATCTCTATTCCCCTTTGCTAGGAGTAATCTCACCAGGATGGCTAAAGTGGTGGCAGCCTGGAGGGGACATCAAGGTCACGCAGTGACTGGGAAGAACAGCGAGACCTTTCCAGGTGTTGTGGTCCTTCTCACGTGCTCCTGAAGTGTGAACTCTCTGCCACACCAGATGTGCCAGGAGCCGGAGGGAGAATGTGCTTGATGGGGTGCAAGACTAATCTGCACTGCGGAGTGAAAACCGCGGGCGTGTGTGGCTGGGACAGACTGGTGGCTTTCTGTGGATATGGTGGCAGCCCCACTGGCAGCTGGTGGCCGTGGGGCAATGACAGGAGGCATCCTGCACCCAGGGCTTCTCTGGTTCTGGGCAAATCTGGGACACAAGCACCTGCTTGCCCTGCTGTGGGGTTTCCTGCTTGAATCGCTCAGTCCCCAGCTTCATCTTGGTGTGAGAAATTTGCCTGATGTCATGGCCAGGTCGCTCATCCTGCCTGCCAGCTTGGATTAGATCCTGTGACTTGTGTCAGATCAGATTTTGGAAGGCTTATTTCACACTGCTGGTGTGCAGTGCTGGTGGGCATGAAGTTGGTGTCTGGGGGAGAAGGAACAGGACAGAGATTTCCTGGGAAATACATGTCTCTTCTCTTTTTCTCTTCTTCTCTTCTCTTCTCTTTTCTTCTCTTCTCTTCTCTTCTCTTCTCTTCTCTTCTCTTCTCTTCTCTTCTCTTCTCTTCTCTTCTCTTCTCTCCTCTCCTCTCCTCTCCTCTCCTCAAATCTCCTCAAATCTCCTCAAATCTCCTCTCCTCAAGTCTCTTCTTCCCTTCTCTTCCCTTCTCTTCCCTTCTCCTCTTCTCCCTATATATGCTATAAGGGTGTGGTGGTAAAAATATTAGTATTTCAGATTAGAAAGATGTGGCTCAGAAGTTGATCCTAATTGAAAGAACATCCCTTTCAACTCAAAACTAACAGTCTCTGACTGTTTCAAACTCCTCACTTTGGAGCTAAAATAATACTGGGTGGGCCTCTCCATGTTGTCACTATTAGATTCCTTCTTAGGACTGTGGCACTTGGCAAGTTCCCCAGGGAACATTGAAATTATTATTTTTCTCACCTCTTTTCTTTTTTTTTTTTTTCTGAAACAGCATGTAGGCTGAATCTCTGTGTTCACTTTGCAGAGAACAGGGGAGCAGAGAGGAAGATGCTCTCTGAATGTCCCTCCCTATAACCAGAGTTAATAAAGCCTCTCTCTGGGCTGGCTAAATTATTATCCAAAAATTTGGATTATTAGTCACTTGGAAGCCCCAGATTCTCTGAGCTCTCTGCCCTGATGCCACCAGCTCTGTCACAGCATTGCACCATCAGGACAGCCACAGGGGACACAAGGGATCTCACTTCTGGAGTGGTAGGAGTGGTATCTCCCACCACCCATGGTGGTATCTCAGTTGCTCAAGAGCAGCCACCTCTTTGGTTCCGATCCTCTGGTTCCTCACCCAGCAGAAGGAACAGGAAGGGTCCCAACCACTGCCTGAGCCCCCCTGAGCATCTCTGCTATGCACAGTCAGCCAGTGAACCCAGCAGCACCACCTCACCTCTGCCCACCCAGCTATCCATAAAACAACCAGCTCCAGATAGCATCCAGCTGGAAAGAGCTCAGTTTTGTAAACTTTTAACTTTGCCACGGCACTATTGAGGTGGAAAGCAATTGAGTATCATCCACAGTTCTCAGCACCCAGGGAGGATTCACATCGCGGTAGGAGCATGATGGGCTTTTTTTTTAACAAACAGGTCTTTAAAAGAAGTACTTGCCAAGTGTCAAAATATTTCCCAATGATATTAAGGGCCTTTGGCAGCTGTAATTTAACCGTGAAGGAACCTGATGCCGGCAAAGGACCGCACAGCTGGAAGTTTGTGCTGCAAAGCACCATTTTATGGCTGTTAAGCTGTTGGCCTCTCAGCATTGTAAAGCTGTTAAACAAACACAGCCCTTGGCTCACAACACGTGTCAGGGAGGCACAGTGTTTTGGCAGGAGCAGACTGATGGCAACAGGGGCTTCAAAAGAGCTGCGAAGAAATAGAGCAGAGAAGGAAAATTTAGGTAGAGGATGAGATGCATGTTGGCCATCACAGCCTCATGCTGGGAGAAGGTGGTCTTGGAAAGAGTTACAAGTTCACGTGGAGTTGCATCCTCCCCTGGCTTGGCATGGGCTGAGATTGCCGTGCGCATATGGATGCCATACATCTTACTGCTGTCATAGTTGGAGGTCAGTAGACCCTTAAATCACTCTCTTGCAGGAAGGTGATATCCGAGGGAAGCCTAAATGTGGAATCTTTGGATGGTATTGATAGCTTGGAATGGGCAAATAGGTATTTCAGGCGGGTGGACCACGTGCTGCAAACTGTATATCCTTTGCTGCATATAATGACATGTTGGAGCAAGCTGTATTAGTGCCAAGAGATGCTCCAAGAGCAGCCACAGCCTGGCAAACACAAGCTGAGCTCTGGTCCTAATAAAGGTATAACAAATCAACATGGAAGAAATAAAATACAATGCTGAGCCCAGTACTCAAATATTCAAAGAAACGGGGAAAATGTCCACAAAAATAAGGAGTTTCCTGGCTATTTCTTTACTGTTCACTTCCATTCTCCTCTAGTGATCAATGGTTATTCCTCTGGCTTGGAAACTGATCTTAGGAGGCAGGAACAGCTGGTCCTGCTGTGGGGAAATGTGGTGGGAGATGCCTCCAGCTGTGCTGCCTGCAGCCACCTGTCCAGGACAGGCACTCCAGAGACTGCTGCCGTGAGCTCCTTTTCTGGGTCAGAAGCTGTGTTAGAAGAACACCAGTGGCTCTTTATCATCAGGAGGGCACCATGTAGGGGTGGACAGGGTGGGCTTCCCAGGCTGGTGGGTCTGCTGCCCTGTCCAGTGGTCCCACTCTCCAATGATACTCCAGCTCCTGAAGCTTTCCAAGAAACTTTGTGCTGGTGAGATCCATTCTTTTGCAAGCAGCCTGCGTTAAAACTTATCCAAAACCACCAGGCTGTATGTGTTATGCTGTTTTCTCTGCCAGATACTGACTGTATGGTAGTTTTCATTGCTACCAGACAGACCAAAGAGAACTGGGAGAGTTGTGGTTCTCACACTGGTGATAAAAAGAGAAGTCGTGGTAGAATTGTTTGTCTTGCTTGCAGCATTTCCTCCTGTTTTTTCCATGAAAACTCTAAATTCTGCAGTCTAGTTTCTGTACTTTGTGGGTTTTGTAATGCAACATCTCAGTCATGAAGAGAGGCTGCAAGGGTGGAAAGCAACAAACTAAGCAGCAAGAACTGGTGCTGGATGTCTGCATTCCAGGGCTGGTTCATGTGGCTGCAAAGAAATGACTCAGTGTTAACAGGAAGAAGCTAACGGGACATTTACCACCTAGAACTAGAAAAAAAAAATGTTCATGAGTTTGTTTCCCAATGATTTGGATGATCCATTTTGAGGAGATGGACTAGCAAATTATTGCTGCTGCCTGGTGAAATTGGTTTTTTCCCTCCCTGATGGACACAGCTCCACTGTTTCTATTTTGTCACTCAAAAGCAGCCATTTTGATGAGAAGTGGGTGAGATTAAGCCAAAATCTGCCAGCCTTGCACGTTCTCTTGCTAAGCAATTTGCTGCTTCACTGCCTTTGGAAGATTGCACTGAAGTTGCTTTCCTGGCACCGGGAGCCATTTTGAGAATTAGTGCAAAATTAATTTGGTTGCAGATCTCAAAGACGCCAACAAAAGCTGTTTTTAAGCTTTTGAGAAGTATGGTCTGAATCGGACTGTTCAGGGAAGACATCACAGGAATTTCTGACCCCTATTTCAGCCACGAAATTCTCCAAAATTGTGGGATCCTGGTGCAGTTGGCTGGCTGAGATCACGTGCCCATCACCAATATGCAAAGCCTGTGGTCAGCACCTGGGGAGCATCATGAGGCACCCAGCACACTGCTCATCTTGCTGACTCTCTTGGGTTACTGAAGGTGTTTGTGGCTGTTGGTTCTTCCTTCTTAGGAACATCACCTGCTTCCTCATAACCCAACCTCTTATAATCATCAGAACTCCAAAACTGGTTATATGTAAAAATATAAATGAGGTAAATCTCATTAAAAAAGTATCAGTGTCCAGAGCTGGGGCAGGATGGTGGGGATCACATCTGGTACAAACTGAGGTCTGTATCAGGTAATGCAGGAGCACTGGTCATACTTCACATCACCCTGCTTATCCACATGCACCTCTCAGTCCTTCACTGCCTTCAAAGACAGACTGAACAAGCTGTTTTAAGGACTGCCCTTAGATGGAATCCTTCCCTTCCATAGGCCATGGGAGCTGAGGACTCTGCAAGGGAGCATGGCTCTGCAAAAGGGAGCAGCTCGAGGTGGTCCCTCACTCCGTGCATCCCTCACACGGCTGGCGCGATCCTCACACAAAGCACACCCCAGAAAACCACACCGCTGACCTCATGGGATGGGGGGCTACACCTGCACAATTCTCCATGTAATTTCAATTTTTATCATTTAGCACATTATCATTGTGGCTATTCCACCTCCTGTGGGCTCCCAGCTGTGTCTGGCGTGGGGAGGGCAGCAGGGCAGCAGCTCCCAGGGCCAGGGCTGATGGCTGACATTTATTGTGCTGGTTGGCTTCAAACTCCGCAACCCCCTGAGTCCGTTCCGCGGGTGGTTTGGCCAGGGGCCTCTGTCAGCAGTGCTCGGAAGAATCAATGATAACCTTTTCCTTCTGCTAAGGAGTTACCTACATGCCAGGGAGCAGAGAATGCTGAAAAACAAATGAAGCTGGGATTCTCCATGGGTCTCCCTGGCATTATTCCTGATATTTAAAAAATCAAACCAGTTCTCCTTTGGTTTTATTAGTCTTTCAATCCTGGCATTTAAACAGAGATGGGATTGGCATGGTCAGTATCTGCAGACACATCCTGTGATGCTCTCAGGGGTTTCTCTGAAGGTCAGGACATGCAAGGTGCTGCATCCAAAGCACCTGAGCTCCTCCAAACTTCTGGAAGGCATTTTGGCACTGCGACACCCAGTAATGCCACTGCACAGATTTTCCCACATCATGGAAAGGGCTTTTGGGTCCTGGGGGCATGGCTGGGCTGTAGGGTAGGAGCAAGGTTCCTCTGAGCCTCAAGACTGGCACCTTTTGGGGTCATCTTATGCTGCAATGCTATTTTAGTATTTAATTCTCCTGGATTTTAGTGTTGAACTGAAGAGCTGAGATGAGTCAATGCACCTCTTGCAGATATGGCTGTGCAGCATGCCAGAGCATCCCACGGTGGAGAAGTGTCATGTCCCTCTGTGTCACCCTGTGCCAGGCAGTGGCTTCTCGCTCTCACAGATTTAGCAATGGAGTTCATGCTTGCTCTTGTCTTGGTTTCAGGCATGGAAGAAACGCTGGTTCGTCCTGCGCAGCGGGCGGATGAGTGGTGACCCCGACGTCCTGGAGTACTACAAAAATGACCACTCCAAGAAACCTTTGCGTGTCATCAACCTCAATTTCTGTGAGCAAGTGGACGCAGGCCTGACCTTCAACAAGAAGGAGCTGCAAGACAGCTACATCTTTGACATCAAGACGAGTGACAGGACCTTCTACCTAGTGGCTGAGACTGAGGACGACATGAACAAATGGGTTCGCAGCATCTGCCAGATTTGCGGCTTCAACCAGTCCGAGGAGAACACAGGTACCATGAGGGACAGGTCCATGGCTAAGGGACCTTCTCTCCTGTCCTCCCAATGGGTCCAGTTCCTCTTTCAAATCAGACCTGTAGGAGGGGGGTGCAGGAGGACTGAAGTGGGAGATGGATGGACATGTGGGAAATTTTCATGAGGCTTTCCTGCCTTTGACATCTGAAGAAGAGCAGTCTTTGCTACCATGACAGCCAATCACCTAATTCATTTTTACTGCCAGTAACTGTAGACCTTTCAGTCTCTTACAAGAAGTTGGTGGTGTTTGAGGACTTTTTTAGCTGCAGCCTTTGTCCCTATCCATCACCAAAATCCGTTTGAGAGTGGTGGGAACCAGCAGTGAAAATCCCCTTCATTCAGGGGTTTCAGTCCCTTGGTGGAGTAGGGGGAAAAGCTTTACTGGAACCATTTTCCTCTTCACTGCAGCTTCCCCCACTGCTGACAGGCTCTCACGTGAAGGACAGACATATTCCCTGCACTTGCATCCCCATCTCTTCCTGGGACCCTCAGGGAAAGCACTGGGAGGGGGGGAGGTAAACTCCAGGTAGTTTATGTGCAGTGGTGGGACCTGTTTTCCAAGTTGTGCTCCACCATCCAAACTCAGCTGCACTTAGGCAAGCATCTGCATTAAGCACCAGTGTGCATCCTCTGCTTTCCCAGCACCACAGGGACACACATAAACCCTGAGTGAGATGGGATGGGGCAGTGAGCCTGCAGTGCAGCTCTGCAGTCACCTGCCCATCCCATTATACCTGGTAGCACTTCTGGGTATCATTGCTTCATCTCATCCATGGTCCAGTCTCATCCAGGGGGCTCCAGGCCTGTGCTCTGTCTACGTGAAACTCCCTGTAATAACGTCCAGCTTGAATCTGTTTTGGTCCCTCGTGGAGCAGCTGCCATCCACAGGAGCTGAAACCCTGCCAAGAGCCTGTCAGGCAGGACAGCAAACAAAGCATCACAGCAGCGCGGATGCGATCTTCGCTGACTGACGCATGAAACAGGATGTCACCTTGGCAATGGGTGCACAAGTGGTAGAAAGGATCCTGATAACGTCGCCAGCCGGGTCTTTCAGGGAAAGGTCAGGCTAAATAAATTGCATACCGTTCCAATGTCAGCAGCGCAGCCTTCAAGGTTCAGCAAAATTGTTCAGGCCCCTTTTTTAAGAGCTGTTTCATTGCAGGATTTTCCATTTTGCGTGTGTTCAGCTGGGGTAACTGTTCTTCTTTTCATTTAGTAAAATGAGCTTTCAGCCCAGAGGCAGCAGGATCGATACAGGACTTCAGTGAAATATAAATCTGGGCAGCAAAAGGAAAAACAATCTCCCACTTGCAAGTACATCTGTCCCAAAGGGCACACAGGGATCATCAGGCTGCAGAGATGCAAGTACTATTCCCTGCAGGATCATGGAGTGACATCAGCAAAAGAGGAACAAAAATCCCTATTTGTAACAAAATCACAGCTCATTAATGCTGTAGGGAAAGTACCCACTTGAAACAGTACCCAGCTGCCAAAGCGTGATTTTCTGAGTAAGCCAAGAAAAAGCCTGCAACGGCGAACACAGCAGATGTGTCCAGATGCTGCAGCAAAGAGGGAGCATGAATTATTCAGGGCTGGTGCTTTGCTTTGGTCCTTGCCGAAGCAGTGCCCCACACTCACCTTTCTCTCACCATCCCTGCTAAGTAATGGCAAATAAATCATCAATTTCCCAATGTGGGTAATATTCATTTGAAGAACCCATGGCCTGAGGCTGGGCGAAGAAGTTGAGGGATCACTGGGGCATGATGGGTGTTGGGAGTCTTGTCCATCTTGACATATATAAGCCCATCACACATCCTTTGTGATGTGTCAGCTGGAGGGAGAAATAAAACAGTCATAGCAATGTTTGTAACTGTGCTGTGCTGTGCTCCCTCTTCATCACCTCTGTGAAGTCAAGGGTGGATGGATGGGAGAGGATCAAGAGTTTGTCTGAGATTAAGACAGTTCCTGGGTAGAAACAGAGCTTGGAACACTTGGAATTTTGTTCTTGGACCTTCCTCCCCTCATCCTCATGCTTTTCTGTGCCTTGTTTTGGCCTTTGCCTGGGAGAATGAATGAGTCGGTAATTGGATGAACCAAAAAGGGGAGGAAAAGGTAACCATCATGGGCAGGAATAGCTCCATGCTAATTGTAGCAATTAATTAACTAAACCTTCTCCCAGCAGACAGGCAGCGTGGTGGAACAAGATCAGAAACTGCCAGGGAAGCCACTGTGCACATTTTTCTGGTTGCACTTGCTCTGGGGTGTGTGAGTGCTTTACACTGGCCCAAAAGCCTTGCTGGGTCTGGCCTCACAGCCAGGTTGTTCCCAGCTGGGCTGTACTCACATCCCAGCTGGGGAAATGCTCCATCACTGGCAAACCCATTTACTGCAGTTGCCATCATATGCTAAATTACCTCCTCCTCGAAAGGACACCCCTCCTCAGCTGAGCCCCAGCCGCTGGTCACCAGTGTGCTTATAACCCACCTGGTGATGGAGGACAAACTCATTAGCTTTTGGAGCCATTTGGGTAAAAGCCTGTTCTGCCAGCTCTCCATGATGGTAGGGAAAAAGGAGGGTTTCAGTTGTTTTTTAGCATGATTTAGTAAGCAAACAGGCAAGCTGGAAGCAGTGATATAAACTGGCTGTAAACCCAGTGTGGGGTGGTGCTTAGGTGCTGCTCATGCTCCCCAAAGATGAAACGATTAAAAGCAAACAAATTTACACCCTTTGATGCTTCTTTCCGTTTGCAGCGCAATGGGAGAGTGTAAATTTTCTGTCACTTGGTTTTCACATTAGTCCTTCATGTCCTGTCTAGACAGAGGGACCCTCAGGATTACAGAGGCTGGACTTGAGGGAGGTTTAATGTCATGCTATGGCTCGCTGCTGCTTTTTCTGATCTCCAGCTGCATTATACATCTGGTTCAGCGGAAGGAAGCTCGTTTCAGCCTCAGGGGCCTGAATGTCAGTGAAGTGGTGGGTCCTGCCGGCTGTCCCAAGGAGCAGCCGCTCAGCAAAGCTGCCCCGGTGGCTTTGTTCCCTGCCCCGACCTGAAAATAATTGCAGAGCAGCACGATTACGTCTGCCGGGAGAAGGGAAATTAAATTGATTCTGAAGTGTTTACCCAGACTGTGGCAAAGCTCTTTGTTTCTGTTAACACCTATTTACTTAGAGAGCTAATTATTATTTTTGAGCACGCGGAGCCTCACAGGTTCCCGGCTCCTCTGCGTGTCTGAGTAAGCCAACCGTGCCCAACAGAAGTAGATTTGCTCTTGTCTCAGAGCTGCTTTCACACTGCAATTTGCAGTGCTGCCACCTTGAGTGATTCAAATACAGGGTGGGGAGACCAGCCTGGGACCCTGGGCCACAGACTGCATGAGAAAGGCCAGCGCGTGGGTATTTCAAACCATCTGCATTTTCCCTGCCCTAGTGGGCAGGCAGCCAGGGCTCAGCTGTGAACTGGATTTTCTCATATGCTTTGTTTGTTGAAGTTTAAAAAAATACCAGATCCCACTAAACATATCTCATGTGCCATTAACCCTTTCTGAAGCTGATGCTTCAGCCAAACCCTGTCCTTGTCCCGTCCCCAATAGGACAGAGCTGCAGTTACGGCACCCTGGAGTTTAACTTCTCATGAACCAGCATGTACCCATGCAATGGGCATGTCCTTGCATGGATTAGTTATTTTGAAGGAGTTATTTTCAATAACTTTATTAACTTTATGTCAATTTACTGTGCCACCCCCAGCACCTCCCTGGAGCTCCTCTTCTATGTCCTCCATGGAAAAGGGGCTCTTTTGGGTGCTTGGATTCATGGGTTCTGAGCAAACACTAGTGGGAGTTTAAAAGCTTATTCATGAACATCATGAAAGCCCTCGTGCTAGAGATTTGACACAGAGATGGAACCAGGGAAAGGAATATTTTCAGGTAAGTAGATGTTCTTGCTCTAAACTGAAATCTGCCTCCCCTTGGAGAGGGTGAGGAAGGCGTGGGAAAAGGATGGCACTGGGCTCCTGCCCTGATGGGTTGTGTCTGGCAGCAGTGGCCTCTCCCACCCAGTCCAGGCGTGTTGTCTTAATTTTTTTTTTTTCCATCTGGGACTTAATTTCTTTTATTTATTTCTCTGCTTTCTGTCAGGGAGTTGCTCCAGGGCAGTTCTGGGTTCTGGCTAACTCCCCACGCCATCTCCAAGGCTCGGCATTGGTATTTTACATCATGACAGGGATCAATCCCCGGCAATCCCAAGGCTTTTACTGTCTTGCTGAACATAGGTCAGGGCTGAGCATTAAAGTTTAATGAAGATCTGAGTGTCTCTCCTTCCTCCTTTAACTCATGTGCTCATTCTAGCAGAGTTTAATGGATCAGCCTCTGGATACCCGTCCCTTTCTGCTCACACTGGTGAGATCTGCACCTCACAAGCATGGGTCTCTTTCGTTTGGTGCTGCCCCAGACCCTCCACCAGTTGCCCCCTTCCAGCCCATGAGAGCAAATTTATTGACTTTGGCTGGGGTCCCGTGTGGGCCACTGGCTGATTGCTCCCCAGCCTGCTGCCTGCAAATCTGTGCTGTGAGCCCATTTGGCTGCTCTTGCTCCCTCCTCCCTTCTCTCCCAAAAGTGTGTTTGTCCCAGCATCAGGCCAGTGATACCTCCAGCCCCATCAATTCCTTGGTTTGCCTGGGTGTTTGCCCAACAAAAGGAGCTCAAGATGGACCAGAGAAGAAAACAACACAGATACCCCTGAAGATTTGTTGGGAGGACAGGAGCTGCCCAAAACTCAATGAAGAGGCTGCAGGCTGCAAGATTAGAGTAAAACCAGGTTTGAACATTGCGTACCACCCGCCTCTCCCAAACACTTCCAAGTCACCAGTGTTCCCCATCCCTGCAGGAGCAGGGCACCAGGAAGCCCATGCAAGGTGAAAGCTCCTGCATTCTTGCCACCACTGCCTCTCCCATGGCCAGGAAGGACCAAAGCAGAGGGAAAATACTATTGATTGCCATAAGACCAGGTGCTTCCTTGGTGTTATGCCTGGCACAGGCCTCCATGCCTCTTTCTTTCCCTGCTTGTGCCCTGGAGGAGTTACAAGCCCAGTGTCCAGCCAGGGAGTATGCAGAGGATGAAGAATGTGGGATGAGAAATGAGGGCAAGGAGGGATAAGTGACAGTGTCCTTGTGTCCATGACAGCACCCAGGCCCTGCTGTGCGTTTTTTTGGGATCTGCAGGCAGCACTGCCACCTAAGGGCAATGGAGCAGGCAGCCCCTTGTGGAGCCTTGTGCCCTCAAGTGGGCCAGGACTTCATAGAATCATGGAATCCTTGGGGTTGGAGGGGACCTTAAAGATCATCCAATTCCAACCCTTCACCATGGGCAGCAACACCTTTCTGTAGACCACACCACTCAAAGCCCCGTCCAGCCTGGCCTTGAACACTGCCAGGGATGGGGCATGCACAGCTTCTCTGGGCAAGAGGGCCTCACCACCCTCACAGGAAAAGATTTCTTCCTAATATCTGATTTAAACATGCCCCCTGTCAGTTTAAATTCATTCCGCCTTGTCCCACTTGGCTCTTTAGCCTCTGTTGACACAAGTCAGTTGGTCTTGACTCCATGTTTAAGCTCTGGTATGAGCTGTACTTGGATATCAGCTCCCATGGAGACCGGTCTGTGCCCTGGAAGACAGAACAACAAGCCATGAACAAGAATATGGCTGAGTTGAGCTTGACCCGTGGGATGGAGGGGGCACATCTGTTGGATTCTCTCCAGTTATCCCACCTTCCCACTTTTGTTCACCTCCCCACAGATCTAATGTCCCCTGCCCCATCTGGGACTGGGAGGCAGCTTGTCTTGGGACAGCAATGTGGAGCCTTGAGCCCTTTACTCTGACCTGCTCTCCCACCTTTTCCTTGGTGTTCCCATCGACACTTTCAGCACTCAGTGTCAAGGAGTGCGTTCTTTTAAAACACCTGTGTCACATCTTCTTTTAAAACACCCATGTCACATCTAGATCCACTGATTGCACACCTCAGGGGTGTTTGGATCAGCCCACCCTCATCCTTTTCTGCCATGTTCTGAGTGTTCCTAACGAGGGAAAGAGCTGTGGCTGCAGATTCGCTCTGGAGGACAAATACAGATGTCGTATCTCAGCCCCAGGTTTGTCCCAGCCTTGCTGGAATGGATGGGGGAGACCTGGCAGCCCCAACTCACTTTGCACCAGGCTTTTGGTTCAACTTCAGGTGCATGCAGACACCTTCTTGCCCGAGTCACAGTTCATTCCTTAGCCTTCCTGCCACTTTAAATTTGTTCCAAACTTCCCTGACCCTGGTTTTCCTGCTCCACAAACAGCAAGTTATTTTAAGATCTGACACTGTTCAGCTTTTATTTCTGTGTAAACAATGCTGGAGATGGAGTGATGTTGGCACAAAGGAGCAGCTTGAGAGCAGTTAACTGCCTGCTGCCTTTTCCCCCTTTTTTTACCTCTTTCCCTCTGGAGATGAGCAAGTTCAGGAACTGATAAGTACACTGAAGAGCAGAGCGCCACTAACGACCTGGATTTTGCTTCCTAGAAGACAGAAACAGGGCGAGGTCCTTGCTGATCTTTCCCAGCTGGTCAGGGTGTCCTTGCTGTCATTCCCCTGGCAGTTTGGAGAGGGAATTGATGCCACTAAGAGTGAGATGTGTGTGGGTGGTTTTAGTCTGTCCTCATCTGGGGAGAAAATGGAAAAATACATAAAAAATGAGCCTAATCATTTGCACACTGAAAGTTCCCATTTCTTTTCCTTGGACTAGGACTAGGAATGATGAGCTCAGGTCTTCTCTTCCACTTTCTCCTAAAACTCTGCTGAGATGAATCCCACCTGTCTCAGGATTACTATCAAGACCTTTGAGATAGCTGGGTCTTCCAATGATATAATTTTCATAATTTCATTTATACCAGATGAGGATCAACCCCTACTAATCTTCCATACCTTATTCCTCTTGCTGTACTCTGCTCTTCAGTATGCTGGGTTCCCAGAAACGTTGCAGGACCAGAGTCACCACTGCACTGCTGTGGTGGTCATTGTCCTTGATACCAAGAGCAGGTTTGCTGCCCATATAGGTGCCAAGAAAAGGACTGAGGCAAGGATGCAGAGGGTTTTAGCAAGGGAAAAGCTCTTAAGGTATCTACCTTATTAGAAAACCAAGCTTCTGGCTTCAGGGCATCTGATGTAATCAGATCCCTTATCTTTGCAGTGCTTGGATCAAGATTTTCTTCACAGTTTGGGTTTTAGAAATTTAGGAGATTTTAGGATTTTCTTATTTAGATGCTTCTATTGTAACTGTGGACATTTTGAAGAGATAAGACTGAAAAAAATCCGGAAGATATGTGAGACTTGTGTTTGCAAATCCATAACTCTGCCATCCCAGAGAGTCCATTGGAAAACAAGTGTTAGTTGAGCTTCCTTTGACCATACCCAGCACTGATGGGAACTGGCAGAGTATGTGGACATTTGTGGGAGCACTAGTTTTATAGGCAAAAATGCTCTTACCTCACTGCAAATAATAAAATCATCAACCAGCAAAAAAGAAAATTTATGCTCAGCTTTCAAAAACTACCAACAGCCAAATACTCCAGCTCTTCTTGACTGCTTCCCAGCTGGTACCCAGCTCAAGGGTATCCAACTGGCCTCTTCTAAAGATAAATACAGAGCTGGAGGACTGGGGCGTTTGGGGAAAATCCTGCCCTTTCCTGGCCAAAGTCCCACTGGGTTAGCTGAGATGAGGTTGGGATTTGAGCTGGGAGAGAAGGAAGAAATATGAAGTTCAAGAGGTTCGAGGTTTTTTTAGAGCTAAAAGCATTGCCCAGCCTTTCCAGCACAGGTTTCCTAGCAGAGACTGACAAGCTGAGTTCACATCTCAGCCCTGGCCAGGGCTGTCTCCTGGCCTGGCACCCAGAATCAGAAACCCATTTACCATAATTCTTTGTTTTGTAATTGGCTTTTATGGCTGCGAGCCCTGTCAGATGAGCTCTGTTAGTTTAATGGGCACGGAGGAATTTTTAGGGTGACTTACTGACCGTGGAAAAATGAGCGTGGCAGACGGGATCAGCAGCGCATCAAAAAACAAAGCCATGCAAAGCCCTTGGAAACAAAAACAGCTGATGGACTTGGAGTGAAGTGACACTGTCTGAGCAGAACTGAGGGAGGGAGGGAGGGAGGGAGGGAGAGCTGAGGGAGGCATTTTTGGGTGTCAGCCAACTGGGAGGAAACACAGTCAGATTCGCCTGCATTTATATTTCCCAGAGGGGTCTTGGGACTGTTGTAGCCCATGTGCCCCAGTCATGCACTTTGGGATTCATGGAGCTGCCATGAATCTGTGTCTGTAGAGCTTCTTGGGCATCAGGACAGGACATGGATCTGCAGATGATGCCCAACACATAGGAACCAGGCTGGGAAATGCAATGGACAGAGAACCCCAGAATGCATACATGAGCAAGCTGGAGGACAAGGGGAAAAAATCACCTTTGCAATGGATAATTTTCTGGCAGTTTTTCACAGCGTGATTCTTTTTCCCCCCCAAGTAAATGTGTTTCCCCATTTCTTCCCTCCATATATTTCACATTGTTCCCTCCAAAGCTTTGAGAGGGACCATGGTTTTATATGCACTGCTTTGTAAAACCTGATAAAAGCCAGGGTAGATTTAAACTCTCATTTCCCAGATCCCAATGCCTGTTTTTCTGCTGGTTTGTATTGCTTTATATTTCCAATTAAAACCAAGCCTGAGCAAAGGGAAAGCTTTCTAAAGCCTTTAAAGCCTCCAAGTGAAGGCACATGGAGCAGGAAGGAGACATGAAGCTGTCGATTCCTGTGAACTTTCCATGACACCACTCAGGGTTTGTTTCCAGACTGATTTTACTTATGAATGCAGTAGCATTTATTACTGATTTTATCTGTAAAGATAGTACTTCTTCCCTAGATGGTTTCTATGCCTCAGTTATAATTACTGCCTGCTCCTCAAACATACTTTTGAGCTATTTATTGTGGTGCCAGAGCTGTAATATTGGCAGGTACTTAGGACTGTGGGGTTACACCTGATTCAGGGATGCCCCGTGAGTGCCCTTTCCACACCCCAGCTCACCCCAGGAAGGCTGAGACATCTCTAAGGGTCCATCACAGTGTTCATGTAGCCAAGAGACCTGTCTTCTGCTATGCCAGGTGCTGCACAAGCACTGAGCAGAAAGGCAGCCTCTGCTTGAAGGGATTCATCGCTAAGGCACAGTATAGGTGTTTTGGTGCATCTTTTCTCTTCTCTGTAGCCATCTGCTGCCAGAGGCAGATCGGCGATGGTACCTGTTCCCTCCAAGCTGGGAATGGTCTTTAAAGGGACACTTGGCCACAGCTCCTGAAAAACCTGTTTAAAAATGAGACTATCCAGGAAAATTAGATGTTATTTATCTCTTCTGTTCCCTGCTTGTTCCCACAGTTTGCTGCTTCTCTGTGGGATTCAAACATAGAAGGGAATTACAGTTTCCACCAGGCATTCAAGGACCACCTTTGCCATTTTTGCATGCTTACAATCACTTTAAGCCACAGAGGGTGAAGCAAATACTTCCAGCTGTGTGGAAAAAAAGTCCAGCCCCTGAGAAAACCAACACAACTCACCAATCTGAGTCTCCATCCTTGGAGATACTCAAAACCTGGCTGGACACAGTCCTGACCTGCTGTAGCTGCCTGTGCAACCCTCTGGGTAAAGAACCTTTCCCTAATATCTGACCTAAACCCCCCCTGACACAACTTCAGGCCATTCTCTTGGGTCCTGTCACTGATCACCACAGAGGAGACATCCATGGATGAGTGTCTTCCCCTCAGGAAGAGGTTGTGGACTGCAGAGAGGTCTCCCCTCAGTCTCCTCTTCTCCGGGCTGAACAGACCAAGTGACCTCAGCTGCTCCTGACATGGCTGCCCCTAAAGGTCCTCCAGCTGCTCTGTGGTGGGTGGTGAAGCTCTGGCTCATCTCAGCCCTTACTGGGGATGTAGCATCCTTTCAGACCTATTGGGTTGTTGTCACATGCTGAGGAATGTGACTTGTTTGCACCTTTGATTGATTGCCACCCTTTATAGCTGTTTATTAAAATGGAAAATAGCATTTCACCTCAAAAATTTCATCATGTGTTCTCTCAGTTCCACATGACCTAATCCCATCCCAGCCAGCACAGCTGCTTGTGCCAAGTTTTGGTATGATTACCTTCCATCATTCTACTGCCTAATATATAAACTGCACCTGTGCTTGTACACCATTGTTTTTGAAAGTAAGCTGGAGTGGAGTGACTCATTGCATTTGCTACTTTTTTTTTTTTCATAATTGACAATGAATCCTCTTTTTGAAGTGTTGGGCAGGTGTCTGGGCACTCGCAAATACTTCATCACCTGTAAAAGTGTAGTGAGTGGCTGTTGCACTGCCTGTGGCTCCATCCTCACCTTCATCTCATGGCTGATCACCTGCCCTGCCAAGCACCACCTTGTTCGACATTGCTGTCTGTGTAAGCCATCCCCTCAAGCCTGCATGTTCTCTGTGCAAAATAAACCTTGATGTAAACCCTTTACGATGATAATTATTTTTGCTGGCTTGCCATGACGGTTCATATTGCTCTCCAGTGAGTCATGATGAAGTCTTTCAATACCCACTTGAAATCCATAAATTGTGTGATGAATCTTTCTGCTGCTTGATGGTTGCTTTGATGATTAGTGTTAGGGTCAAAACCTGGTCAACACATGGCCTTCCGAGTGAAAATAAAAAGGGAGCTTATAAAAAAAAGGAAGAGTGACTTTTTACATAGGAAAATAGAGATAGGACACAGGCAAACAGTTTTAAACTAAAGAGGAGAGAGTTAGATTAGCTGTTATGAGGAAATCCTTTGCTGTGATGGTGGTGAGGCACTGGCACAGTGAAGCTGTGGATTCCCCATCCCTGGAAGTGTTCAAGGCCAAGCTGGGTGGGGCTCTGAGCAAGCTGGTCTAGTAGAAGGTGTCTCTGCCCATGGAGGGGTGTTGGAATTAGGTGATCTTTAACCCAAGTCATTCTATGATCCAATGAAAATGCTGCCTTCCTCTCTTGAGATTTGTCTGAAAAAAATTCCTGATGGAGCAGAAGACTGTTTTTCCCAGAGAGCACTGTGATATCTCTAAAGTCTGCTTTTTCTTTTCTTTTCTTTTCTTTTCTTTTCTTTTCTTTTCTTTTCTTTTCTTTTCTTTTCTTTTCTTTTCTTTTNTTTTCTTTTTTTATTTTTACTTTTTTTTTCTCTCTTTTTTTAAATTGAGTATCTCAATCCAAATTTATTGGCTCCTGTGGCTTTTCGTCATTCCCATGATTCTGAGAAAGGGAGTGGATTTGTGATTTTTCATTGAAGCTCATTCATGCTTTTACAGCTTTATTACAGTTTTAAAATACTATTATATCTCCTCTTTGGCATCAACAAAACTCCTTCTGAGCATCTGAGATCCTGTTGGTTTTTCTGTAATGCTCCAGAAACTCACTTCCACCATTTCTTTTACCTCTAAGGAGCACTCAAGAGTACAGACCTGGAAATGCTTTGTGTTTCTTTGGCACAAGGCTGGAAGGACTACCCCAGTAACATTTTTATGGAGATAAATCCGTGCTGTCTGAGTCCTGGGCAAACAGAGGTTTGTATACTAAAAAATCCACTCATATCTCAGTAATGAGACCACATGCTACTTGGTCTGGTGTCTCGTGGTGCCATCTGAAGGAAGGGAAGACCAGCTCTGTTTTCACAGAGCTCTATGATGCAGTGGTTTTTTTTTTTACACTGCCATGGCTGCAAGAATGCTCTCAGTCATATTAGATAAGTTAAAATATTTGCTTTGATAAGGTTTACAAGCGATGAGATGATGAACAAATTAGTTTTCCCTGTGGGTGCATTGCTGCATGAGTGATACCTGTGAAGTTCTCAGCTGTCTCCAGAGCAGTTGGAGTTGGGAGGTTGGAGAAGGCTGGCTTCTAGTCGGCTCTGGTCCCAGAAGTCCATGCATTCCTGTGGTGGTAGCCAAAATCCGTTATATCCTGGCTTATTCCCCCCATCATCTCTGGAGATAAATGGATCTAATGTACTGTGTGTTTGTCACCATACCACTTTTCATCCCATAGGTGAAGGATGAAGGTGACAGTCATGAGACGGGCACCAAGCATTGGATCTCACCCAGATCTATCTCAGCAGCCAAATAGTTCAGACGTGTCATGTCAGTAATTAAAAGCAAAAAATAAAATAAATCCCATTCCTGTGAGGAAGGAGAAGTGCTCAGAAGTTGCCTGTATGGACTCAGAGCAATATGAGGAAATGCTGTCCTTGCAGCAAGTTGAGCAGGTGACAAGCCCCAAACAAACTCCCTTTCAAAGGCAGTGAAAATTCAGCATCTTCATTTTCACTCCCTCTGGAATTCATTTTCATCCTCTTTCAGTGTCGATTTTGATTCACACCTTTTCATTTTGAATTTGAATGGATTTCATGAAAAAACAAGGATTGCACTTTCATATCTAAAAAGCACATGATTATGATTTTCAGTCGAAGAGGGGCAATCCTCCCCCCAAAAAACAATCCACTCTTGTGAGAATGAATTGAAATACCTTGACCTTCTCCCCTTTTGCTTAAAATTCACTTTTATCCTCTCAAGGTTTCTTGTAATTTCTGGCTTCAAGCAATCCCATGGCAAGCTCCTATTTTGATTAAATGGCATTTTCCAGCTGGAGGATGTCAGAAGATTTTCAGCTGGCCCTAAGCCAAATGTGAAGCACCAGGCAAGGCACCAGGCAAGATGTGGATTTTGCTCTGGGTGCTGGTTCCAGCTGTGGTGGGTGCAAGGATGGGTGAGCTGCAAGGGGGGTAATGTTCTCTGGTGCTTCTGGGTTTTAAGAATGTGCTCACCACACTTTGTGAGATGGTTTGAGCCGGGAAGAGCAGGGTGAGGAAATGCTGGGTAAGCCCATGAGATGGTTCCCAACCCATGAGCAAGCATCAGGGTAGGGATGGTTTTCTCTGGTCTTTGGATGCCAGTGGATGTTTTGTTCCTGAGTCAGGTGATGAATACCAAAATCCAAAAGTATTACCCTGAAGGAGATTGTGATAAATCTGCCTTACCTGAGTCTCCTGAGGACTAAGCTCTGTGTTACGCTCCATTGCTCCACTGTGTGTTAAAAATAACCACAATACCAGCCCGTGCTTTAGTGCACAGGGTTCAGACAGCAGCATCTGTGCTGGGATTTTGCTCTGTTTCTCGGTGCAGAAATATCCAGTGGGGAGCAACTTGCTTGTGCATGACCAGATGTGACAGGGAGATGGAGGGTGTCCAGGTGGAAACACTCATGCACAGGGAAAAAGAAAAACAAGAACATAAGATGGAGCTGAACTGATGGTGACCAAAGTCCATCAGGATGTTAAGCCCAGTGGGATTCAGGACTCCAGCCCACTTTGTGTCTCCTTTAACCACTGTCAGCTCTTTCTTAGGATGGTCTCAGAGGGGCACAAGCCATGGTGGATGGGGAATGTGGGGACAGGGACACTACTGGAGCTGACCCTAACACAAAATCGCTGGTGGGAGAAGCTGCCAACCCCACGTTTCTGAGTGCAAATACCACTCTAAAGTATTACACTGCTTTCAACCCACGCCAGTTCTTGCCTTTGGCACAAGCCACACTCCCCACTCCCTGCCAAACCAGTACAGATGTTTTAACACCCACCAGAACCCAGATAATTATAAACAGAATCAAGAGACTGGTTGGAGTTGTTTTCTTTTCATTGCGTGAACTCTCAGCCATTCTCAAGCGAGGTGCTTCCCACTTTCTGACATTGCTTTCAAAGACATTTTTGTGGGATGCATTGCTAATACTTGTTTTATGATTAGGGGAATGCCTAGAAACCCCAGCCAGGATGGTATCACACCATGCCTGCTGATGTAATGGTTACCACAGAGTGAAACAAGTGCAGGGAGGATGAGTACAGCATCTGGGAAAACACTTCCATGGGAAATTAGGGCTAGTTTCTCACCAGCAGCTTTCCAGCCACAGCATTGCAAAGCTCAGCTCATTTTCAGATGGGTTTGGGGAGTGTTTTTGATGAGACAGAACCATGTGATCAGCTGGTGGGCACAGGTCAGAGAATGCTGCAGGTCCTTCTCATCCTAGATCCTCATGGGAGACAGTGCTTACCATGGAGAGATTGTGAGCAGCTGAGATGAGGGAAGCAGCAGTATTTCCTGTTGTAACCAAGGGAAGCCAGTAGCAAACACTTTCTTCCTGGTCTGTGCTTGTACAGCCCTAAAATGCAGCAGTGTGGCCCACGATGAGGAGCTTTGTGCCCTCAGGCCAGTTCAAACAGCCAGGTTTGCGTTTAACAGAGGAGAACTGATTCAGCATCGGTGAAACCAGTTGCCATATGTGTCTGCCCTGGGGCCACTTAGAAAACATCTGTGGGGAGGAGGACCAAGAAAACTTTCTTGGGCTTCTCTCTACATGAACCCCAAGTCTTTTCGTCTGTTTTCCACCAGGATGCTTTGAGGTCCTCCTGGACATGCAGGCTCATTTTGTCCTTGCATTTGTCATCATAGCTGCTGACTGTTTGGGTGGGAGCTGACCAGCACAAGCCCACCAAGCCTGGTGGGGTCAGGCTGTCTTCATGGCTCTGCCCTCAATCTCTGGTGTAAAATTCCTCGCCAGCCATGCCCAGACATGAAAATTTCCATCTGACATTATTCCAGTTCATTTCTGGTTGCTGTGGAGACCAATTTAAATGAAACTCTAGTATTCTGAAAGAGAATATGAGTCTAAGTCATTTGCCATGCAAGGTCCCATGCTAATAGCATTAGCATATTATTTGATTATGGCGATGTGTAGGGAATAAATTCCAAGTCCTTTTGCCATCGTTGCATCTTAAAAGAAGAGGAAGAGAAAAACCTCTGGGCTTTAACTGGTACTGAAGACTTTTACTGCATGTGAACTCCTGGTTTCTGAATGCATAAAGCTTTAGAGGTCACAGGCAGTTTTAACCTCATGGCAATGTGAATAGCTTACTGGAAAGAACCTTTTCTTTCTCTGCTTCCACTGAGCACTGTTAATAGACTGTCTAATGGGCAGGACTCAGGTTTTTAATGATGGACAGAGATCCAGGATGGCTTTTTGAGCTGTTTGCATTTTTCCGGGAGTGCTGGTGTGGCAGAGCCCATCAAGAGAGCGGCTGGGCAATCCTCCCATTGCTTATAGAGGTTTTTGCTTCTTGCATTTGGCCCTCTACCATCTTAAGAATGGCATTTCCTTCAGGATTTCTTCAGATGACCCCAGTATGTGGCCAGGGTATGCCCATACCCCTAAATGAAAAAAAAAATACAAAAACCCAAAAACAAGAAAACAGCCAAAGAAATATAAAAACACATGAAAAAAACCCTTGCAGATAGACTTGTTTTGAGAGAAAACAACATTAATCCTATATTGAGGAAAGAAAAACAGAGTCAAACTCCTGCAGTTAGGTCCCATGCATGAGTGCAAATACACCCATGAAGAAGGGCAGTCTGAGAGCAGTAATTTGGGAATGCTCTTTTTTTCCTCAGTGCTACCTTGCTGAGCAATGGTAAAGCAGACCTATAACAACACTGCTGTTTTATTGACTCCCTGACAAACTGGGAGCTATAATGTTTCTTCCCCCAAGGAAAGGTGAGATTGAAATAAATTACTTCTGTAAAGAGCCAGGAATGGCAGTTCTTCTATAATACAAAGTGCAAATATTTGGGCCTCTTGTGCACTCCCTTGAATAGAAATGGTCTTAAATCATGCATAAGGAAAATGGGTTCACATTGTCTCCTAGTGAAGGTTTTTCTCTGCTCTCCTGGAACATTAAAGACCTCCGCTCCCACTGTTTATAAAAAGGGCTATAAAATTTAAAGCAAGCTGTTAAGAAGCCCTGTCTGGGATTAGACCAGGATTCATTCTTTCTCCTTCTCCATCCCTGCTAAGTGAGGCGTGCACTTGTGTTAGCTCAGGCAAGGAAAGGTGCCCACTTGCTGCTTGCAGTGAATGATAAGAGGATGAGGAAAACTTTTTTCAGGACCTAAAAGCAAGTTTTTCCTGGGCTAAGGGAATTCAGTGGTGCACCAGCTTCTGGCCTTTTTGATGACATGTTGGACTTCAGCACTTGGGTAAGACTGCTCTAGTGTGATTTCCAAGGGAAAACTGAGTTAGGAGGTGCCAAAATCATTAGTTGTCATCGTCATCATCATCATCATCATCATCATCATCATCATAAATAGTAATAACCAGCTATAATAACCAATAATAATATCCAATGCAATCCTCCAAAACAGGATGCCAGAGCTTTATGTCACACAGTAAGGGAGCTGGTTTGATCCTGGGCCATCATGAGACTGCCTCTGGGAAAAAAAAAACCCTTTTCTCATATAAATGTGTCATCTCTTTCTATAGCTCGTAGTTTTCAACAGCTTCAACCCTCTCCTGCAGCACTGGGCTCCACAGACTGCTTGTACCTCCAGACAGACTTGCTAAGGATGCCCCTGGCATCTGCCAGAATCGCATGTGCCACCCACAGATGGAAAACAGCTAATTCTGCACATCCCCATTGCCTTGTTTTTGCCACCTTATACTTTGCCTGACAAAGGCATGAATACGCACCTTGAGACCACTTTGTGTTTTGTACAGGTACACCACATCATTTTTGCCCTTTCCCACTGTTCCAGCCTTTTCTTTATCCCATTTAATCCCTCAACAGATTGGTTTTGCAATATCAGAAATTATGATCTACGAAGCAGAGCAAGATGAGGTTAGTTCTGTGCAGCAGGTGAGGCCCATCCCAGCCCACACAGCTATGCTGGGATTGTCCTTTATCCCCAGCTGTGGGTCACTGTCCCAATCCAGGACTCTCAGATAAGGGTGGCCCAGGTGGGATGCTCAAGGGCACACATAAGCCAGGCTTGTGAGCATCCCCGTTCATCTGCTTTTATCTCCAGCCCTGAAGCCCTTATAACAAAAATAAATAGGTGCACACCAGGCATCCCAGTCTGGCCAAATGTTAGGCTTCCAAGTACTGACATGAGAGTTGAGCTCCACATTCGAGTGGCAGATTTGCTCTTCAAATGGTAGCTGCCATGTCCAGGACACATTGATACAAAATGGAGATGGGTCACTGGCACCAAGGGGTATTTTCCAGGGCAGGGATGGGATTTGGGGCACAGCCTCACCTTGCAGAAGCAAACCTGTGTTCTCCAAGGAGAAGCATTGAGTTGTTTCTGTTGGAGTCTCTCTCCCTTCTGCCCTTCTGTCCTTCAAAGAATTGATTACTGTTAAAGTAAGTGAGATATATAATGCTTTGAGGTCAGGACTTGGTTCCTTTCCCTCTCTTCTCGCTCACTCACTCTCCAGCACTATGATTTTTTTCCCCCATTTCCAATGCTTCTCCAAAGCAAATGCTCATACTTTGCCACTATTTTTCAGTTGTTTCATACAAATGCAAGCGCAGCGCTGACATTAATGGAGAAAGACGATGCTATTTTTTGTCGTCTTTTTCTCACTGTCTCTCCCATAACACTTTCTTGTGTAATTCTCCCTATTCTGTGTCAGATGCTTAAATAATTGGGAGATTTCACTGTTCTCCATAGAGAAAACCTAAGGCTAAGTGAAAACGTAGGCTAAGTATCATTTAGATGACTGAAATTTTATAACAAACCATGCCCTCAGCCCTCTGTGCAGCAGATCCTTGTCTATAAAGGGGTGAGGCTCCTCCTTTCCCTTGGCCAGTGTGTCCTGATCAGTTTCCCAAACCAAATGGAAATGAGCATCAGAAACTGGAAAGGAAAAGCTCAAAAGCCCTATGTTGCTGTTGTCTCTGCCCTTCAGCTCCTCTGCAGTGGTGGATGCAGCTGTGCCCTGTCCTCGCTTTTGGGAAGCTCAGCTGCCCCTGCTTGACACCCAGAATTCAGGCAGTGATGAGAATTGGGGTGCCTGTGTCCATGCACACAACTCTCCATTTTGAAGGAGAGGGGACTTATCCAGATCAGATGCTGTGTCCCACTAACCTGCTGGAGAAAACCTTTAGTGATCTGCCAAGGCATCCTCAGACTGACAATAGCTTTTCCAAATGCCATCCAACTTGGAGGCGATAGGGAAAGCTCAGTAAATAAACCTTCGGGTGCCATGCTCATCCTCATGGCATCCCAGCGCCTCTTGGCAGCACAGTGGTGTGTTGACTCATCCGATGGACATGTTGTTTGTTCTCTCCCTGCCAGGAGAAGCATGTGGAGGGCTTGTTTTGGTAGGGTTGTTTGTCTTGTTTTAATTATTTCTTTGTATTTGTGCTTGAGGAGAGAGCTGGCAGCAAACGCAGGGATGCGGGGAGATTCCCATGGAGAAAGTTCCCCCTCCTTTTGTTAATAAATGATGGAACTGCTCCAAAGAGTGAGGAAGAGGGTGGTGCATGAGCACAGTCTACTCTGTGCCATCCTAGAGAGTATTTCTAGTAGATTTCTATTCCCTCGCAAAAGAAAATCTCATTTGCCACAAATTTTAACTGGCACAATGTCAGTGGCGTGGTCCAAGGCATTTTGTGGCCAGAGTAGATCTGAGGAGCCCTTATCTGTGGAGCTCTTGGACCAGTCCTTGCCAGTTGGTATTGGGGATCATGGAGAATTCTGTGCCACTCAGGGATGCCAAGCAAGCCTGGCACCTTTGCTGCAAACATGGACAGAACACAGGAATTTATCCACAGCATCATTTGAAGATATGGAGAGTTGCAGCCCCAGCCTCTGCCTTCAGGAGGGGAAAAGAGAACAGAACACTGCGGCTCCAGTGATAAAGGACATTCAGAGCAACAATTTCCAAAGGAGACTGTTATTATTTTGCTCAGATAAGCCCAGGAACACCGTGTGAAGCTATGTGCACACAGCAACAGTCGAGTGCTCTGAGTGAGGGAATTCAGAACTGTCAACAAGGAGGGAAATACTGCTTTGGGGGATTGAAAACATTCATAAAGAATTCCTGGCTCCCAGCCTAGTCCAGCCCATTGCTGGCTGCGCTCACAGTTGTGGATTTTTGCTTTGAGGATGGATTTCCAAGGTTTTTATCCCACTTTGCTGCAATGCATGCACAAAAAGGTATATCTTAGTCTGGACTAGTGAGTTCCAAGCCTTCTGCCAAAGCCCACTGACACCATGGGGTTTTGCAGGGATGTGCTGGATTGTCCCCACAAAGCTTCTGGCTCACTTTCTTGCAGGGACCAGTGCAACAGCTGCAGCCCGAGCCCAGCAAGATGTATGCGTGTAAATTGTGCTGCTGACATTGGATTTTAACTTGTGGGCGTCCAACACCGCCTTTTGCAGACCGTGAGAGTCCAATTCCCCAAACTCGGAGGGGAACTGGCCAGGAAATGTGGGGTTAAGATGACACTTCCCACATGGCCCAACCACGTAATTTGAACTCTGTCCCCCCTGGGAATGGCAGTAGGAACTACACAGGATCTTATCCCTCCTTGGCTGCACTTGATACATTCCCTCAACATAAACTCAAGATATCAACATCAAGCCAAAGGATTAGAGGGTTATGTTTGTGCTGTTAAGGAGGGCCATGGGTTTATCCATGGCCCCAAGGTGATGGCCATGAGGGATTGAGGATCATCATTCCTTTTGGCTTGTGGAGAGATTGAGTTGAGTATCTTTGGTCATGATGCGGGTGAGACCGATGCCTGGAGGCATCCAGATGGGATTCCATGGAGATTATTCACTAAGAGCACTGCATGGATGTGGGAAAAGAGTGCTTGTCCTCATCACTTGGGAGCTGGGCGCAGCAGCATGGCAAGTTGAAATGGCTTTGGGATCTCTGGCTTGTATTCATCCTCTATGGATTCATCCCCTTACGCTCATGGGGACCTGTCTGCATTTCAAGTTGATGTGGTGTCCTGACTTTTCCCTTAGTGTGCACTAGTCTTCAAATACCATTTTTCTGCCTTGATTTCCTTTCTTGCATCCTTTTCTGCCCTCCAGCAGGACCCTGTGTCAGCATGTGACCTGGACACATGAGCTGTCCTTTATTCCAGTGCCAAAAAACCCCACAACATAAAAATCCAGACCACTCTTGGCAGTCTCCTTCCACAGGATTTATCTTCTCAGCCCTTGCAATACCCTCCCAGCCCTGCAAAGCAATCCATCTCTCACCTACTATTACGGAGTTCATTTCACAGACCTAATGGAGTACGTGAGTCCTGAATTGGCTCCCACTAATGCTCTCAGTGGCTGGGTCGCTGTGGGAAGCGAGCTGGAAATTCATTTTGAAAATCAATGAGGATGCCAATAGAGCGGCTTTCCCCAGGGAAGCGACATGTTTTTACCAGGCATTGCCTCCTGTCCCCCTTCATCCCCCATTTTCATTTACATGGCTGGAGTAACCGTGGAGTAATTCATCCTAATTTCAGTGAGTGCATCTTTTGCGTTGCCCTCTCCGGTTTCCCCAAATCAGACTGATTTTTGGGGAAATATTAAGGTCTCCTGGCAGTGCCAGGATTCACAGGGCTCCCCAAAGTGTCGTGATTTGAAGTTGCTGTGCCCTGGTGCGTTGCTGGGGACTGTCTCGTCTGTGCAGCCCCATCACTGCCCTCAGGCTGTGTTAGCACAAATAAATCACTGTTATTTCTAACTCCTGGGTGTATTTTGCTCTGCTGTGACATTTAGATGCAATGGCAAGCGCAGAGCCTGCAGCGATAGTGTGGGAGGACAGCTCAGGGCTATTGGAGGGACCCCAACACGGTGCAGTTCATAGTTGTCCCCAGAGGTGACCTTCATGCTGGGATGGGAGCACAACACCAAGCTGTCGTCCTCACCATCCCCAAAGAGTTTTGGCCAAAGCACAGTGCCACGGGCAATTCTTGGTGGTGATTCAGGAGGTGGAAAGACAGGCAGCTCCTGAGAGGCACTTTGGGAGCAACTCCCCTGTTTTTGATGGCAGTGTGGGTTTGGGATCTCTCATCCTGCTTGTTCTCTAAGCACTTGATTTGGGACTGTGATTTGGAGTTTTCATAGCTCTCAAGACTCCTTTTCCAATAGGGATCATTCTATGGGATAAATATTTAATAAGAATGAGGGTCAAGGCACTGTTTTGTCCGAGGACACCGAGACGGCCGTTTACTCCCGTGAAGAGCACCCAGGGATTTTTAATGCCCATGCAAAAAAGACAGGAATCAGGGTTTTAAGCTGTCATCCCCCACCATTAATGTCAATGTTAAATATCGATCCTTTCTGTGTTTAGTACAAACCAAACAACAGAGTCAAGCCAGGCTCTTTGGCTTTTATTAATGTACTTTTTCTGCACTGGGTGAAGTTTGCAGTAACACCAGGGAAAACAAGTAGCAGCAGTGAATGAGCAGCAGACAAATTGATTTTGTATCTTGACATGATTCAGAAATTGGTGAAAAATCACCCTGTGCAGAGCTTTTCCTTGTCCGAGCCATGACAGTTGCTTTGTAGAAAACTCATTTCTCTGTAGCATAAGAGAGTCAGGCGCAAAATTTCTGGTAGGATGTGGAATTTGAGGGAAGGAATAGAAAAAAGAGGTTCGTAATCTATAAATAAACTCCATGTGTTGGAGCATGGGTGTCTGAAGTCAAATTTAAAGAGCCGGTGCATCATGTCAGGGAAACCTGAGAGCAATCCCAAAATTAGTGGTGGCTAGAAAATGCGTGGATTTCCCGTTTTTGTTAGGGTTTGATTTTTTTTCTGTTTTGTATCAGCACCAAATAAATGTAAATCACCATTATTATATAAAGTGTGACTTCAGTGAACCACGGTGAGTGGTTTTCACATGTCAGGAGTGCATGGATGGTCTTCTGTGTGGTTTTCTGCAGCCAAAGATGGATCAGCTTTCTACAGCTTGTGAGTTTTCTGGGTATTTTGGTTTTGTTTTGGTTTTTTGGTTTTGTTTTGTTGAGTTTTTTTGAAGGGGATTTACAGCTTGGCTGTAAAAATTCATCTGTGGTTCATATTCATGAAGCACACTTATGAGAGGGCTGGAGTAGCCGGGTGATTATTCCTGACCTCTGGGATATTCTCCATTGAAATTAATGCGATATTTTAAAGTCTGTTTCTCCTTGAGCAGGGGGAGTGGGCACTAGGAGTCACGCCTTGGGTCTGCATCCCATTTTATTCACAGAAAACAGCAGCAACTCTCTTGAGGTCACAAAATCAATACAGAATTGGGAAACATGAGACTATTTTTCATCTCTTCTGTCATTATGTCCATCCAGTTTCCCACCCTGTACCTCAGTTAACCCAGCTGTAAAGAGATAGCAGTGATGCCCTTACACAGAGGCATGAAGGTGACTTAAATCACATCTCTCTGCAGTGTGAAAGCTCCTGTCTTTTAAACCAGGTTTTAACAGCTCACTATGCTCCCCATGAAATAGGCTGACATCCTGCAGACATCCCAGCAAGCCACTAAGCATGTGATAAAATATTACAAAATTATGAAATATGATTTATGATAAAATGTGATAAATATTTATTTCCATGCATGGGACCTATAGCTGCACGTGCTTCGAGTAGAGAAGCTGAGAGCGTCACTTGGAGTCATAAGCAAACCCCACTGACCTCCATAAATGCCAGAGCATTTACATAAGGAAAATTCTGGGAGCACGGGATGTGGGGTGGGCACATCTGCCACTCACAGGTGTGTTTTTTCCCCTGCACAGACACCCTGAGGAGCATCGCCTCCATGAACCACGCCCCGCGTTCTTCCCCGGCAGAGCTCAGCAGTGCCAGCCACCACCTGCTGCGAGAGCGCAAGTCCTCAGCACCGTCCCACTCCAGCCAGCCCACCCTGTTCACCTTTGACTCGCCTGCCAGCCACCTCCAGAGCACCCTGTCTGCCAGTGTCCCCCAGGACTACCTTTTTCTCCACCAGTGTATGAGCAGAAAGTCAGAAAATGCAAGGTATTGTAGCCCACGCAGTTGGGAACATCTGAGGGAGGGCTGGGTGTGAGTGACTCTACCCACCTCCATCCTTGGAGGTCTGCAAAACCCACTGCAGAAAGTTCTGAGTGATGGTCTGATCTCATCATGGCTGGGAGGAGGAGGTCAGACCTCCCAAGCTCCCAACTTTCCTAGCTTTCTGGGTGGTGTTAAAAACTGGCTGGATGGTCGTCAGTGGCACGAAGTCTAGTTGGAGGCCAGTCACTAGCAGCACACCAGGGGTCAATACTGGGTCAGTTCAAAGGGACACAAAGTTGCTGAAGGGACTGGAGCATCTCTCTTCAATGGAAAGGCTGAGAGAGCTGGAACTGTTCAGCTGGCACAGGAGAAGGCTCAGGGGGACCTCCCCTGCAGGGAGGGAGCAAAGGGGATGAAGCCAGGTTCTTGTCAGTGATGCCCAGTGCCAGGACCAGAGGCCATGGGAACAAACTTGAACACAGAAGAGCCCATCTGATCATCAGGAAACACTTTTTCACTCTGAGTGTGACTGAACTCTAGCACAGGTTGCCCAGAGAAGTTTAGGAGTCTCCATCCTTGAAGATGTTCAAAAGCTGTCTGGGCACAGTCCTGAGCAATCAGGTCAAGGTTGCTCTGCTTGAGCAGAGGCTTAGACCAGATGACTTCTACAGGTCCCTTCCAACCTCAACCACTTTGTGATCCTGCAGGCAGGACCCTAATTCCTGCCTTTAACCAGGAAAAGGACAAACAAAGGGATGGGAAGGGTTTGCACTACTCTGCCATTCACTCCTTGCAGAGCTCCCTGGGCTTCGCGGTAGCTGGTGGTGCAC